>LNAC01000148.1:882267-979912 GCA_002007465.1 Ailurus styani
TCACAGACCTGTACCCCTTGGGCAAATAATAAAAATAAAATTTAAAAAAAAAAAAAAGGAACATTCTCTACTGTCAAAATCAACAGAGAGAAGCTAGTAGTGTTAGTTGTGCATTGAACTAAGGATCCTGGTAAGATACTTGGAAATATCTTTAGGCAAGGATTGTCTTCCTTGATATGCTGTATTTTAAAACCATCACATTACTGAGAAGGTGAAAGGCTAATGAGCATAGGATCTTGAAATACTAACTGGTATTGATTTATGTAACTGGTCTAAATTCGCAAATTTATTTTTAATTTTTCTTGAGCTCGACATAGGAAAGATAGTAGATAAAACCCAGAGCTAACATAAATTAAAATTCAGATCAGCCATTTTAATAATAGCATTGTTAAAGGGTAATTTTCAAGAAGAGGTAAAAGTAAAGTGGTAAATATAAAATGATCCCACATTGAGGATTTTACTTAACTCATCAGGAAACTCATGAGGAAACGAAGCAAATGTTACAACTGATTCACAGGTGAAATTAAAAAATCAAATATGTATGTGGGGAAAATATCTGTTGAAATAAACTTACAAATGAACTTGAAACTGGCTTTTTCTCATAGGCAGGGGAGGGAAGACAATTGAACTCCACTGGAACCGAATTTATTTGTGTGTCTATAGATAAGAATTATTTTTCATTGCTCTTGGTTATCTGTAATTGTAGATGTAAAATACCTCAAAGCTATGAAGGTTAAACAATATTCTAGGGCACCTGGGTGGCTCAGTGGGTTAAAGCCTCTGCCTTCGGCTCAGGTCATGATCTCAGCGTCCTGGGATCGAGGCCTGCATCAGGCTCCCTGCTCCGCAGGGAGCCTGCTTCCTCCTCTCTCTCTCTCTCTGCCTGCCTCTCTGCCTACTTGTGATCTGATCTCTCTCTGTGTCAAATAAATAAATAAAATCTTTAAAAAAAATTTAAAAAACCAATATTCTAAACAATGCAGAGTTTCCATAATTTTTTTTACTTATTCTTAATTTCCTTATAGTAATAAGAAACAAAGT
Source organism: Ailurus styani (assembly GCA_002007465.1). Classification (NCBI taxonomy): domain Eukaryota; kingdom Metazoa; phylum Chordata; class Mammalia; order Carnivora; family Ailuridae; genus Ailurus; species Ailurus styani. The sequence continues at coordinate 883,309 of LNAC01000148.1, forward strand.
AATTTCTAAAATTCGCTACATGGATAGATTAATTTTGGGATAGTGAGGGTACTTGATCTCTCCTCTTACAATGTCTCATGCTGCTAGAAATTATTAATTCTACCCTAATCTTTTCCTATGGCAATATCATATATATACATATATATATACACACATTCAGTGTACATATGAAAATGTATGATTTATATGTATGTGAAAAGCAAGGATTGATTTATGTTTGAAGTTCTTCTGTTGAATTATGTAGCTAGACTTCACCTGGTACTAAGATAACTACTGAAAAATTTTGATTAGAGTAAGATGGCTGCTTTCCTACCTATGTTGAGTTTTTGTTTAGCACACAAATTCCAACTGCTTGTTCATATCCTAGCATGTGTTGAATGGTTATTGGTTTCAAAGACAATTTTGTCAACTCAAGGGATTCACAGAAGTGTAGAACGTTAGTTTACATTTTTAAACTTAAAGAAGAGTAAGAACAAAGTGCTTTCTTCATAGAGAGTTAACCACTTAGTATGACCATCCATGTTATCAATATAATTACCCAGTATAAAACACTGGAGAATAAATATATGAAGAAAAATTAAATACCAAACTTCTTCATTATTCAGTATGTATGCATGGTCTATTTAACAGTAGTATAATTAAAGGGATATAATGATTCTGCTATTTCTAGATAATAATATTTTCCTTTTGGAGCTTAAATGATTAACTATTTAGAAATCTGTCTTTGGACACTTTATACTTAGCTACTGTTTTAAGACTTCAGTTGTTCTAACAACCTGACCACTTACTGAAGATATTTTCTTTTTCCATTTGTTTAATATTAAACATCAATTGTTTTAATAACTGATAATCTTTATTGTATTTTTGACAGTTTTCTGTATTATTTGTTCGTAATTTTTCTGTTTAGCATATACTTTCACGATAGCTTTTTATTCATTCATTCATTCACTCATTCATTCATTCAAAAACTTTATTGAGCTCCTCCTATTTTTCAGGTACTGTTCTAGGTATTTTTGTGTCCAAGATACAAAGAAACAAATAGAAACAAGCCCAAATTGTTTTCCTGTTAAACTTGCATCATAGTAGGTAGGGGAAGAGACAATGACTAAATGAACAAGTAACTGGGTTATAAGTGCTATGGAAAAAAATAAATGGAGGGAAGGTGGTAGGGAATGTGGGCATGGCATGAGGTTGCTGTTTTAAATAAGGTGATCATGGAAGGCCTCACTAAGGTGACATTTGAGCAGAGAACTAAAGGAAGTGAGAATTACTTGGCTGTGCCTCTTCTTTTGCTTTGACTTCCTAGTAGGGTAGAACCAAATTCGAGGTTTGGTTTTAGTAATTGTGGTAACTTATCTTTCCCCAATCTAAATTCTCGATTCTTTCCCACCCATCCCACCTTCCAGTTCTCTATTTTTTTATAACTATTTCATTTGACCCTACTGTAAGTAAATTCAAGTCCTTTGTGGAAAGAAGAGGGAAAAGCAATTTAATTATGGACTTGTAAATTTCATTTCTTAAAAAATACATTTCTTAAGGAGTATCATATAATCACACTTTATAGTGAGTTTGTTTAAATATTTGCTTTTTTTTTTTTCAATGTCTGGTTCAGGTCTTTTGCATAAAGGTTTGCATCACAGTTTATTAGAAAGAGCTCAGATTTATATTCAGAAGTTGGCCTTTAAATCCTGGCTGGTTGTCTGATTCTGGGGAAGTCACTTGACCTCTAAAGTCTAACAACACACCTAATGACATTTGTGGAGGACCAGGCTTGGAATATGTATGTTTAATAAGTTTACTGAACAAATGGCTAATAAGCAAATAAAAATGGGAGGGGATTCCATTTAAAAATTGGGGAAAATAAAATTAAAACTACAGGGATTTTTTTTCTTGAAAAGATTAAAAATATTTTGCTAATTTCTCTTGGCAAGGGTTATAATTTAAAAAGTGAGAGTCTTTAGCATATAAGCAGTAATAAAATCATTAGAGTACATGAAATCTTCAACAGGAAAGACTGTAGGGTAAGAAGAGAAGATGGCCTACAGATAAGTCCCTGAGGAGTTCTAATGTAAACTCAGAGGGAAATGAGCCAACAAAAGTAGAACAAAAAGGACAAAGGAGGTGAAGACATCTAGAATGACTAACAGGTTTCTTGCTTACACTTCTGGTTTGTGCCATTCTCTGAGGTAGGAGACTGTGGAGGAAGACCAATTTTAGGGCAGATGATTATGAATTTGGTACAGAGCATGTTGAGTTTGAGGTTCCTAAAAGACATCTACATGATAATGTTGAATATGGAGTTGAGCATGCAAGTCTAGAAATCTGAAGAGTTGCCTGAGCTGACAAGTAATGCTTAGAAAAATAAAAAGAAACTCTGAAACTTTTATAAAAGTGCAGTTCAAAAAAAAGTGCAGTTCCTTTTAATTAGTAAGGGAGAGTACAGCAGTGTTTTAATAGGGTGATTTGAGTACATATCCTTCCTTATATATTAAAAAGCTTAATGAGATGGAATATGAATAATTTATTTTATGCCCATAGCACTTGCTCATAGTAGGCATTCAATTATTATTTACTGAATTGAACTAAATTGACTAAAGGGATTATTTTGCAAGGCCAGGCTGTTCTGTAAGTCAAAGATTATGAATTACTGGAGCTGGAGTTAAGTAATCAGAGGTTGGTGGTACTCAGGGAGGACGTGACACACACCAAGAACTGCAGTGTGGTTTCCTGAAAGTAAGCAGCTGTCAGTCTGGCAAATCAGTCAGGTCTGTGCAGATTTGCCACAAGTAAGGCACAACACGTCTTGCATAAAATGCACGTGCAAAACATGCTGAGGAGAGGATCATAGCTTTAGAGTAAACACAGACTTTGTTACAGTGGGCAGAAAACTTGTAGTCATTTTCACTGTATCACCATTTACATAAAATTAAAACAACTATTATACTTCATTGTAATATAAGGTGCCTTTATGTAGAGATATACAGTTTTTGAAGTATTTCTTCCAGAAGAAACGTAATAAGCCCACATACTTTTCCTCATTTATAAAACCAGATTCCTACAGATTCTTTAGTGCCATAAATAATAAAGAGCAAACTTTTCCCCAGCTTCATCTGAATGGTTGTTTAATAATTTAGTAGGCATTTCATTTCAAAAGAATTGCGCCATGATGGTTAAATCAGAACTGCAAAGAAAAATATCATCCAAGTCACTGGATTTGACAAAAAGTGCCCTATATAAAACAAGAAGCTATTATTATACAAAACACAATAAACAACTCCTAAGCATTGTTACATGAGTCGCATTTTCATAGCTTTTTGAAAAACTGTCATATTCATAAGTACTGTTAACTTTGCTATGAGACAAAATCTCATTATAGACCTTAGTAAGAAAGTAATGATAGTGTTAACTTTAAAGGCAACTTAATTCCATCAAGGATGGTTCATATATTTGCATCGTTCTGTTAGACATAACAGTCATGTTTACCTTTAACTCTTCAAATATAATATGGAGAAGATATATTATAGCATAAACAAGTAGAATCTTCAGGTTTTCATAAAGCTATACTTTTGTGGCCTAGGTACAAACTTAATACTCCTTTCCTAAAATCTGATTTTTTTCCCTAATGTTTCAAGTTATTTAAATTCTAGTTAGTTAACATATAGTGTAATATTAGTTTCAGGACTAATATTAGTGATTCATCACTTACATGTAACACCTGGTGCTCATCACAAGTGCCCTCCGTAATTGATTTCGGCTCAGGTCATGATCTCAGGGTTGTGGGATTGCCCCACGTGGGACTCCATGCTCAGCGCCGAGTTGGCTTGAGATTCTCTCTCCCTCTGCCCCTCCCCACCCCCATGTACACATGTTCACTCTCTCTGTCTCTCAAACAAGTAAATCTTTTAGAAAAAAAATCACTTATAGTTTGCCTCTCTCCCTTTTTTTTCTTTCCCCTGTGTTCGTTTGGTTTCTGTCTTAAAATTCCACATATGAGTGAAATCATACGGTATTTGTCCTTCTTTGACTGACTTATTTTGCTTAGCATAATACCCTCTAGCTCCATCCACATTGTTGCAAATGGCACAATTTCGTTCTTTCAGAATCTAAAAGTGGTATTCATGAAGTCATAAATGTTGATGATTCTCTCAATAGAATCAACCAACCAGAACAGTGGCCTTCAGTAACAGACCTGGTACTTTTAAGAATCCATCTTCATCTAGTTGGTGCTTTAGATTCTGACCAGCACCTCTAATTTTGTAATATCTTTGCCTTTCTTGGTTTTGTTTTTAAAGTGTGGCTTGCCCAATACATAAGTAGTACAATTCCAATAAGGATCTCTATTTTGTTTCTTTTGTTTTAGGAGTAAAAATGAGCATTACAGTATAAAATCCATTTCTGTACTTAGATGTATGGGTGAGAGCATTTGGAATTATGACTATAGGTTAACCTTAAAAAGAAATAGCAATACATCTAAGGAAGGATAAGATAGACGAGTGGGAAAGATTTGGAACAATAAATATGAACAATTGGATTAACAGTTAGCAAGAAGTAACTGAAAGGACTTAAGAGTATGGAAGGAGTACCAGGACAACGAACCAACATGGTTTTATAACAGGGCATCTGAGCACAGTTTTTACCTTAATACTTAGCAGCCTAGAGAAAGGAGCCGGGAAATAGGAGGCTACTGGCTGTCAGCGAGTGGGAGAGAACATGGGACTATGAATTGATAGTTGAAATAGTTGGCAGTGGTTTCTAAACTGCAAGAAGAAAGTAAAAGCCAAAAAGTCTAAATCTGCAACTAACCAAGAAGGTTTTTTTGGTTTTGGGTGGCTTTTTTTTTAAACCGTTTATAATTGCTACTTTCTTAATATTTATTTTCATGTATTTGTTTATCACCATATGATACAGTGTCTTTGGTGTTTTGGGAATGTGAGACTCCTGCCCTTTTGAAAGAAAATAACCAGATCTTTTTAAAAAATAAAATGTCTTTCTTTTGAGAGGCTGGGTGGGATAGTAGAGTGGATTGAGTGAGAAAAAATTCCAGTGTTTGAAAGTGAGGGGAGACTTTTCAGTCTAAAATGCCCCTGAAACTGACTCCAAGTTTACTTCTATCATTGTTCTTCTTCCTTCATTTTTGTCTCCCCATATTGACATTCATACAAAGTTATGTTATTTATAAAGGGAGCCTTCCTATGATAATTGGAGCACATTCTACTATGTTAGTACTATTGTTCATACTACTAAGGCAAGACAATTTCAGGGGGGAATAAAAGGTGGTTATTTTCTGTCCAAATAAGATATATTTTTCTTTTTTAACTGAATATAGCTAGAAAAATGAAACCCAACATATCTGCCTCTGAAGTGTTCTATATGCTTAGTCTTTATGCCAGTTTGTATTGATTTTCTTTTTTTGGCGGGGGGAAGTGGTGGGATTAAGAATTAGAGATTGGTTTGGGATTTACTTTTTTACAAAGATAAATTTTAAATCCTGGTCAAATAGTAAGTATCACACTCAAGACCACAGGTTATACTGTAGAGTGAACCAAAGGTAAACGCCACAAAACCATTTGTAAATAATTTAACATTTTTGCTGAATATAAATGAATCCAAACAAGTGTTAACTATTTGAACTGCTGTTAAAAATTGATATATTAAACCAAATAGAATGTGAATAATTACAAGATTGATTTTTTATTTATAAGAAAGCATATAGTGTAGGGCTTTAGAACATGGTCTTTGGAGCAGAATGCCCGAATGTATGTCTTCACTCTACCAGTTACTAGGTGATCTTGACAAAATTACATAATCTCTCTTCCTCAGTTTCCATTATGTTTTAAAGATCAAAGTACTCAAAACACTTTCCAGCACATAATATTCAGTAAATATTAAGATTTTTTAAATTAATAAATGTGTTGTGAAATTCATTAAAAACTTCACTTAAACATTATTTAGTTGTTGTTTATAAGACTTATATATCTCTACATAGGGCATCTCTGCATAGGGCCAACCTTTAAAATGAAGAGGAATAAAAAGCAAAAATGAGTCTTTGCAGGTGATTAAATGCTGAAGTAAAGATATTTTTGATAGCCACAGAATCAGTTTATAGTACATCAGCTATAACAACTGTTCTATTATATAACAAAACAAAAGCAGTTAAACACACCATATCATTTTTTTAAAACATCATTTAAGTAAATGTTCATTATGTTAATGATTATTTTTGGTGGTGGTGGTTTTTGGCCAACTCTCTTGATTTAATATTTTGACCAAATTTACCATTTTTGAACTAAAGGGCAAGCATTTTGCAATGCTTAAACATATATTTAGCCCTAAAATATACTTATTTTTACATAAATGTTAATCTCCTTACTAAATTTTTTAGCTTCTTAAAGTTAAGGATATAGTCTTATTTATCTAATATATTACAGGCACCAGAAAAATGTTTGGTTTTTGTTTTTTGGCTTTTTTTTAAGATTTATGTATTTATTTGAGAGAGACCGCATGCATGCAAGTAGAGGAAAGGGAGAGAAGGAGAGGGAGAGAATATCAAGCAGACTCCATGCTGAGCACAGAACCTGATTCGGTTCTCCATCCCATGAGTACTCAGGATCCCATGATCCTGAGATCATGACCTGAGTGGAAACCAAGAGTCAGATGCTAAACCAACTGAGCCACCCAGATGTCCCCAGAAAAATGTTTGTCCAATTGAATTGGTTCTATAAATAAAAGTGTTTTTCCAGCAAAATAATTACAAATGTTATATTGGATATATATAACTTAAGGTAGTTTTAGTCTTATATGTATTTGGGATATTTTCTTCTTTGCTTATTATTTTCTTTCTGGACTGCCAGGGATTTAATGTGGGGAGTAGGATGAAGGAGGTGATTTTAATGCTCAGAGCATTTTTTTTTTCCTTAGGGAGAGAGGTGGTGGGAGAGGCATAAGGAAAGAGAAAATCTTAAGCAGTCTCCATGCTTAGCAGAGAACCTGACGTGGGGACATGAGCCTGATCTCACAACCCTGAGATCATGACCTTAGCCAAAGTTAGGAGTCGGACACTTAACTGATTGAGCCACACAGGCACCCCAATGCTCAAAGAATTCTTGATTTACTCCTGGCATTTCTGCATCTTTTAAAAATTTTTCTGGGTGTTATAAATACTAATAAAAAAGTAGGGTGGCTGGGTTATGGGCATTGGGGAGGGTATGTGCTATGGTAAGTGCTGTGAAATGTGTAAGCCTGATGATTCACAGACCTGTACCCCTAGTCCAAATAATACATTATATGTTAATAAAAAATAAAAAACAAAATATTATGAAGAAAAAAGTATTTTAATTATGCTAAAATTATTTTTAAAAACAGATTTGGGTGTGACATTTAATGTACTGATAGCAACTAAGGGAAAAACAGGACTATCCTGAGATTTTAATTTCTAGTTAATTTACCTTAGGCTTACTTTAAAAAATGAGTTAAATCAGCTAAAGTACTTGCTAAACTCTGCTGAGCAAAGAAGGGAAATTGCCTCTTTAATGTTGGGTGTGAGAGGAACTGAAAAAGGAAGAAAAGAAACCCATTGATTTTTATTTGTTTAAACATTAATATCAGTAAATAAAGACTTTTTTTAAAGTGTTAATAGAAGAACCATTTGATTAAATGGATCCTCAAAAGTTGAGCTTTTATACTCAGAATTTGACCATTACAGGACATATAAAAAAAAATAAACACTCTTCAGAGGCTTAAGATCCCGGGACTGAATCCAAAAAACTAGCCGTCAGGTCATGATATGAGATAAAGGTCAGGTTATGAGATTAAAGCCTTATGTCAGGCTTCACACTGGGCATGGAGTCTGCTTATAATTCTCTCTCTCTCTCTCCCCCTCTCCTTCACCTCCCCACCCTGCTCTCTCGCTCTCTTTTTATAAAAACAAACAAACAAAAATATCCAGCCGTCTACCATCCAGGATCATCCGATTCACTCTTACAGGAATTGTACCTCAATTCATCATCAAAAACAATATCCAGAAACAGCCAAGGTAGGACTTCCAGAACAATGAAGTAAGGAACTCAGTGGGCTTTTCCCCCAGCAAAATAACAATTTAACTGGTGAAAATTATTTTAAAACAACAATTTTTCAGTCTTTGGGAATTATTTTAAGGGTATACAGCAAATCAAGAAACATTGTTTTTTTTTAAGATTTTATATATTTGCTAGAGAGATAGAGAGCACAAGTAGGCAAAGCGGCAGGTAGAGGGAGAAGGAGAAGCAGGCTCTCTGTTGATCAAGGAGCCCGATGCAGATCTCAATCCCAGGACCCTGGAATCATGACCTGAGCTGAAGGCAGCTGCTTAACCAGCTGAGCCACCCAGGCGCCCCAAGAAACATTGCTTAAAGAAAATCTGCTATATGTCAGAACAGTGAGTTTTTATGGCATTTGAGTTACAGCCCATTACTTCTCCCTCATAACGTCCCCTTCACAGTGTTTCAACCCCAGCATATTAGCCAAAAAGCCAAGAAGATGGGGTTTCCTCTCTCCCTAACTCCAGCCGTCTAGAACTACAGGTTGACCATAGAGGAGTGGGCATCTAGTGTTTCTCATCCCCCTGTACCCCCCCCCATCAACTCCATGTTACAGAAATTCTATTCCACATAGGCATGACTGAGAGGACCAACTCTCTCTTCAACCAGCCCCTACTCTCAGCAAAGCAAGTTGAGAACATTGTGGAAATTACCCTGCCCTAACTCACCATAGGGTAGAGGTTCCACACGAAGAGAGGCAAGCCAAGACCAGAGTTCCTCCCCCCCGCCTTCAGTGTATACTTGTAGACCTGGGTTGTCATTGGAAAAAAAAAGGGAAGGGTCTCTGCCCCCAACTCCAGTGCATTGGTGCAGATGTTCTGCCCAGGGGTAAAGGCAGATCATACTGCTAAAGAGCTCTACAGATCTGACTGAGAGGGCTGACTTTATTTGTAAGAAGGAGTGTAGAATTCCATGCCTAAGGGTGTACAAAACAGATCTTGATGAAGAGCCATTAAGAGGAGGCTGGTAGCTCTGTAATGCATCAAACCAACAGAGCAACCAAAAGTTTTAACGAAAGGATGAGGGAAAGAGTCAGCCAAGAATAGCCCTCCTGGCATCATAATCAACTGTGATGATCAGGAAGGTAATGTGCATGTGCAAGGTTGCACCCACTCAGGAGCAATCAGAGCAGGATGTGGAGCAGACTTGAAAGCATTCCCCAAACTGCACAAAGACCCATCAACACAGGGCAGAAGCCTGACAGGAACAAGGGGCTTCAACATAACCTGTGATCAAACACTTACTGAGCAATAGTAAGTTTACTCTGACCCAGGGGTAACTCCTAGGAAGCAAGGCCCACAAATAATATCATGACCACTCCTGGCAGTCTAAAAAACTGTACACATGTCCAAGGCTGTGTCCTCTCAGGATCAGTCAGAGTGGGAACCTCCAAGCTACTAGTCCCTGCTGAATGTGGGGTAAACAAGTAAAATCCCAAAACTAGGATAGCAGTGTCTAACCTACAGATACAACCAATAATAGAGAGTAAAATTGACTGGCAAAGGAGGCTTAAGCACAACCTTTAACCAATGGCTTGTGCTAACTTAGGAGCAACCCCTAAATAATGAGCCTAAAAGATCAAAATAATGGGGAAAAATATGAGTAGAAACATCAAAGGCTGCACACTGCTGGGAAACAGACTTTGCAGAATTAGTTCAAGCAAGTCGTTGCTTGAAATATTGGAGAACTCAGCAAATAAACAATCAGGCAAACAACAGCAACCACCTCCCGGGTGGGGTAGGGAATCAGTATCTAGTGCTGCTAAAATATAGTATCTATAATGCCCATTTATCAACACAAAATTATGAGACATGGAAAGAAATAGGAAAGTATGACCCATGAACAGGAGGAAAAAAGGAAATAGAAAATGCCTTTGATGGGTCCCAGATGATGTACTTTGTGGACAAAGACTTTAAAACACTAATATAAATACATCCAAAGAACTAAAGGAAACCAAGCTTAAATATTGAAAGGAAAGTATAATGATGGTGTCTCATCAAATAGTCAATATTAAGAGAAATTTTTTTAATTAAATGGAAATTATGGAGTTGAAAAATATAATAAACCAAGTAGGGCGCCTGGGTGGCTCAGTTGGTTAAGCAACTGCCTTCGGCTCAGGTCATGATCCTGGAGTCCCAGGATCAAGTCCCACATCAGGCTCCCTGCTCAGCGGGAAGTCTGCTTCTCCCTCTGACCTCTCCCCTCTCATGTTCTCTCTCTCTCGCTCTCTCTCTCAAATAAATAAATAAATAAATAAATAAATAAATAAATAAATAAATAAATAAATAAATAAAATCTTAGAAAAAAAGTAAAAATTATTTGAGCTGGCAAAAAATAAAAATCAGTGAATTTGAAGTTAGATTAATAGAGATTATACAATCTGAAGAACAGAGAGAAAAACAATGGGGAAAAACGAATAAAACTTTAGAGAATTGTGGGACATGATTAAGCACACCATGTACAAATAATGGGAATAACAGAGAGGAGAGAAAAGGAGAGAGAAAAAGTATTCTAAGATCTAATGGCTGAATTTTTTTTCAAATTTAATGAAAAGCATGAAGTCACACATCTAAGAAATTCGATGAAGTCCAAATAGAATAAACACAAAGCAGTCCATTTCCAGACACATCACAGTCAAAATTTTGAAAGAGAGAGGGAAAAAGAAAATCTTGAAAGTGGTATAGGAAAACAACTTATCATATACAAGGGAACCCCAATAAGATTAATAGTTGACTTCTCATCAGAAATATTGGAAAACAGAAGGCAATAGGGCAATACATTCAAAGTGCTGGAAGTAAAAACCTATCAATGAACAATCTTATATCCAGCAAAATTATCTTTCATAAATGAAGGTGAAACACATTCCCAGATAAACAAAAGCTAAGAATTTTTTGCCAGCAGATCTGTCTTACAAGAACTATCAAAGAAAGTTAAGAGAATGAAGGCATGTAACACCAGAGGGTACTTTGAATACACACACACACACAAAAAGAGCACTTGTAAAGGTAATTATCTAGATAACTCCAAAAGAGTATAATTCCATATATCTTCTCAACTGATTTAAAAGGCAGTTACATAAAATAATATGTATATAATTGTATTGTTGAGTCTAAAACATACTGAAATGTAGTACACTAGATAACATCAGCAAAAGAAAGGTAGTGGTATTGTTCTGAGAGCTTGTACTGAAGTGAGGAAATGACACCAAATAGTAACTCAAATCCACAGGAAGAAATGAGAAGAACAAGAAAGGGAGAGATATTGAGAAGACAGATTTCATACCAGCCAGAGAACAAGAGATATTTAAAAAGGTGTAAGCCTGATAATTCACAGACCTGTACCCCTGGGGCAAATAATAAAAAAATTAAAATGTCTGTATATATATATATATATATATATATATATATATATATATATATATATATATGTATATATGTTTTAAAGTTTTATCTTTTGAGACANATTGCTTAGGACTAGGAACTGTACCTTTTCCCTACTTAATGAAAGTTCACTTACAAAGACAAAGGGCAAAATTTAGAATGAAAGACAAGGGGTGTGCACGTGCACATTTGTGTGTGTGTGTGTGTGTGTGTGTGTGTGTGTGTGTGTGTATGTGTTGTGGGGAGGGCACATACAAGCCAAACTAAGCCTCTTGAACCATTATAGTACATAATCTTGCCAGGTGCTGTGATAAATGCAGTAAGGAAAAACATTATTCTGAGATTTAATCTTTAATTAATTGATAAAGTGCTATTAATTAGTGTTCATCACACATTGATTTTCCTAGCTTGCACTAACTGGGATCTTCACTATTATTTGTTTGGTTAACATCTTGCCTATTTTCAATATTCATCCATTAATCCTCATAGGAAAGAAGTCTTCTCCATTTAAGAGGCTATCCTTGTCCCAGGCCCCAAATTTTCTGTCTTATCTAAAAATTCAGTTTTTGGCTTTATAAATGCTCAACCACATGTTTTATGGCCAAGCTATACAGGAACTTTTACATACTGAGTTTTAAAATGTAAATAGTGTTAACTAACTGCTGGAGTGCCATAGTTTGGGAATCAACCCAAAATTCAATCTTGGTTCTTCCATATACTGTCTATATATTATGTATCTCTATTTTAGTGAGTTGTCTCAGACACATAATACACCTACCTCGTAAGGTTATTTTGGATTTTAAATAGAATAACATAAGAAACAGGCATAGCCGATGTTAAATACAATGTTTGTTACCTTAAGCCAAAAATGTGAGTGGGGAGGATGCAGAGAACAGAGAGATGTAACCAGAATAGAATTTATTTTAAGGGAAAGCTAAAAAGTAGGCTGAATTAGTAGATTGGTGACACAGAATACTTCGTAAGATCTTATAATCTAGGCAGAACTGCCTAAAATATGACAGACATTGAGAATAAAAAAGTTAAGGGGGAAAAACATGATTTTTGCTGATTTGCTACTTACAGGCCATTGAGAAAGATAAACATAAATTAGATAATCACACAAACAAAACACAAAGTTTGTCTGGTATAAGGATAGCTATGTGGTATGATAAGAGCATTTAATAAGGAGATTTTTCTAGCAGATGTCAGGACTGACTTTCTTGAGATCTGAAGAATGAATAGGAGTTAGTAGATGAAAAGAAGAAGGTAGAACATACCAGGCAGAGGAAGTAATTTTTTAAAAGCTTTGGGTCAAGACAAACAAGTGAGTATGAGAGATGCAAATTAGGATAGGGAGGGGAAAGTAAAGAAAGTGAAGGAGGGGAACAAAGTATAATATGAGGCTGAGTGAGAAAAGCAAGTAGAATCATGTAGGAAGAATTAGGTAGATTAGGGAGATATTTAGGATTCAGATGTCAGAATCAACTGTACCTACTGATAAATTAGATGTAGGAAATGAGGAAAAGGTTTTACAGATCATTCCTAGCGTTCTGGCTTGTAGAAATTAAGGATGGATTTCATTCCTGACAATCTGTTCATTGAATGAAGGCCAGTTTTGAGGAGGGAAATCATGGATTTGGCCTTGGATGTGTTGAATATTGAAGTATATTCAAGATATGCAAGTGTAAATGTCAGGAAGACAGTTGAATATATGGGTCTAATGTGCAAAAGAAAGGTCTGAGCTGGACGTAATATTTAAATAATTGATTTATTGGTAGTAAATATAACTAATTTTCAGGGGAAAAATGTGGAGTGAAAGGAGATGAGGGTTTAGGACCAGAGGTTGAGGGCCAATATTTAATGGCTGTGTTGAGGATGATGAACTCACAAAGGAGACTGAGAAGGCAGAACCAGATGGATTATAGTAGAACCAGGAGATTGTGATAGCATAAAATGCAAAAGACAAGAAAAGATGGTCATCTTGAATGTACTTTGGAGTGGATTAAATGAGAACGGGAAAATATATATTTAATTTATTGATATGACAGTTTATCGGCAACCTTTTCAAGAGCTTTCTGGTGGTATAATGGGGACAGAGCCAGACTGGAATAGGATGAGATGTGAATGGATAGAGTAATTCTCCATGCATCTCGCACTAAGAGCTTTTGTTCAGGACTTTTTTTTTTTCAAGGGTATTTGTTGTTAAGTGAACAGACTCAGAAGGTAGAGACACTGTCTTCTGGAACAGAGAGCAAATTTATTTGTTGTCCAGTATAATAAAGATAATGTCTTCCTCTGGGACAAAGGTCAGGAAGGTTTGGCTGTAGCCCATCATAAAAAATTAGCTTTCTCAAAGTTCATAGTTCCCCAGCTGTGATATAAACCCACTGCCTGCAACATCTACCTGTGCTACTCTGTGTCATCCTGTGGGACTTAGGAGGAAAGGGGAACCAACGTCAACATGAAACTCATGCTGCTTCATGTGGCCTGAGTAATAGAGTCTTTTGCCTCTAACCCAAAAGTCTTATGTCTTCTGCCAGCATCCATGAAGCTGTGATAGGCTAATTTGTTCACTTGCAGGTAGGATAAAATGTCAGTCTCTTACAGTTCTTGGTAACCATGAAAAAAAATGGAAACAAGCCAAGTGAAATGTTTCAAACAGCTGGGCTATGAAAGAGATGAAAAGGTAAGGCAGAACTAATAGAGGATGTGGCATGGAGGGAGCTTTTATTAAAGAGTAAAGATGTAAGCATGTAGAGGAGGAGCAAGATGGTGGAAGAGTAGGAGACCGATTATCATCAGGTTCCAGGAGTTCACCCAGATAATTATCAAACCAGTCTGAACACCTACAAATTCAACAGGAGATCGAAGAGAAGAGTAGCAATTCTAGGAACAGAAAATTGACCACTTTCCGGAAGGTAGGACGTATGGAGAAGTGAATCAGAAGCGACAGGAAGATAGACCCTGGGGGAAGGGGCTAGCTCCCAGCAAGTGAGAGAGCAACGGAGCACAAAATCTGAACTTTTAGAAGTCTGCTCCACTGAGGGACGTCGCCCCAGAGGCTAAGTGGGGGTGAAGCCCTCGCAGGGACAGTGTGGTCTCAGGACCCACGGGGACACAAAAAGACCAGGGGTGTCTGAGAGCAACAGAGCTCCCAGGTATCAGAGAGGAGAAGCCAACTGGAGAGAAGGAGCCAAGCTGAGGAGGTGTCTCTCAGCTTGGTGTTACCTTAAACAGTGATCCAAAGCACAGTCAGGCCACTGCTCTTTGAGCAGGGACCCCACAAGTGGCAGATCCGGAGAGACCCTCTCCTTCCTCCTCCTGGAGGAGTGGCACGGGAGCGTGCTGCAGGAATCTACTGGGTTTGGAGATTCTAAACAGGGCCGTGCACCAGAGAGAAACACTCAGTTACAGGCTGGGTAAGCTCAGAGTGTGGCTAGAGACCAAGGAGATGGGAGGGACTGACTGGTTTTCTCTAAGGACGCACAGAGGAGTGAGGTCCCGAGCTCTCCACTTCTCCGGGTCGGAGATTGTGAGGCCGCCATTTTCATTCCCATTCCAAAGCTGTACAGAAAACTTTCAGGGGAAAAAAGTGAGAGCGAACCCAAGCCCATTACTTAGCCTGGCCCCTAGCAAGGGTGGTGCAATTCTGCCTTGGGCAAAGACACTTGAGAATCACAGCAACAGGCCCCTCCCCCAGAAGATCAGCAAGAACATCCAGCCAAGACCAAGTTTACCGATCACTGAGAATTGTGGCACTCCAGAGCTAGGGGAAAGCAACACATAGAATTCATGGCTTTTCCCCCATGATCTTTTAGTTGTTCAAAGTTAAATTCTTTGAATTTTATTTTTTTTCTTAACTCTTTTCTTTTAAATTTTTTCCTCTTTCCTATTTTAACATTTTTTAACTATTTTATCTTATCAATCGCTTTTTTAAAAATCTTTTTAAATTTTCATTGTTACAGTCATTATTTTATCCCTTCATTGGATTTAACCTTATTTTTTGTATACATATAGGGTCTGTTNAATCGCTTTTTTAAAAATCTTTTTAAATTTTCATTGTTATAGTCATTATTTTATCCCTTCATTGGATTTAACCTTATTTTTTGTATACATATAGGGTCTGTTCAATTCACTAGTCTAATAGATAGAGATAGATAGAGATAGACATAGACATAGACATAGATATAGAAATAGATATAGGTATAGGTCTTTTTTTCTTTTTCCCCTCTTTCTTCTCCCCCCAGTTTTAGGTCTCTTCTGATTTGGTTAGTGTATATTTTTCTGGAGTCATTGCTACCCTTTAGTATTTTGTTCTCTCATCCATCTATTCATATCTGGATAAAATGACAAGGCGGAAAAAATGAACACAAAAAAAAAAAGAACAAGAGGCAGTAACGATGGCTAGGGACCTAATCAGTGAGGACATTAGCAATATGTCAGAACTAGAGTTCAAAATAGCGATTATCAAGGTGCTAGCTGGGCTCGAAAAAAGCATGGAAGATAATAGTGAAGCCCTCTCTAGAGAAATAAAAACCCTTTCTGGATAAATAAAATAACTAAAATCTAACCAAGTTGAAATCAAAAAAGCTATTAATGAGGTGCAATAAAAAATGGAGGCTCTTACTGCTAGAATAAATGAGGCAGGAGAGAGAATTAGTGATATAGAAGACCAAATGACAGAGAATAAAGAAGCTGAGGAAAAGAGAGACGAACAACTACTGGACCATGAGGGGAGAATTCAAGAGATAAGTGATACCATAAGATGAAACAATATTAGAATAATTGGGCAGAAGATGTATTGGAGCAAATTATAGTACAGAATTTCCCCAATTTGGTGAAGGGAACAAGCATCAAAATCTAGGAGGCACAGAGAACCCCCCCCAAATCAATAAAAATAGATCCACACCCCGTCATTGAATAGTAAAACTTACAAGTCTTAGTGACAAAGAGAAAATCCTGAAAGCAGCTCAGGACAAGAGGTCTGTAACATACAATGGTAGAAATATTAGACTGACAGCATACCTATCCACAGAGACCTGGCAGGCCAGAAAGAGCTGGCATGATATATTCAGAGCACTAAATGAGAAAAATGTGCAGCCAAGATTACTATATCCAGCTAGGCTGTCATTGAAAATAGAAGGAGAAATAAAAAGCTTCTTGGATGAACAAAGTCTAAAGGAATTTGCAAACATCAAGCCAGCCCTACAGGAAATATTGAAGGGGGTCCTTTAAGCAAAGAGAGACCCTAAAAGAAACATAGACCAGAAAGGAAGAGACACAATATACAGTAACAGGCACCTTACAGGCAATACAATGGCTCTAAATTCGTATCTCTCAATAGCTAACCTGAATGTAAATGGTCTAAATACCCTAATTAAAACACACAGGGTATCAGAATGGATAAAAAAACAAGACCCATCCACATGCTGTCTACAAGAAACTCATTTTAGACCCAAAGACACCTCCAGATTTAAAGTGAGGGGGTGGAAAACAATTTACCATGCCAATGGACAGCAAAAGAAAGCTGGAGTGGCAATCCTTATATCAGATAAACTAGATTTTAAGGCAAAGAATATCATAAGAGATGAGGAAGGACACTATATCATACTTAAAGGATCTGTCCAACAAGAAAATCTAATAATTTTTAATATCTATGCCCTAACATGGGAGCAGTCAATTGTATAAACCAATTAATAACAATCAAAGAAACACATCGACAATAATACAATAATAGTAGGGGACTTTAACATCCCCCTCACTGAAATGGACAGATCATCTAAGCAAAAGATCAACAAGGAAATAAAGGCTTTAAATGACACCCTGGACCAGTTGGACATCACAGATATATTCAGAACATTCCATCCCAAAACAACAGAATACACATTCTTCTCCAGTGCACATGGAACATTCTCCAGAATAGACCATATTCTGGGTCACAAATCAGGTCTCAACAGGTACCAAAAGATTGGGATCATTCCCTGCATATTTTCAGACTATAATACTCTGATACTAGAACTCAATCACAAGAGGAAAGTTGGAAAGAACTCAAATACATGGAGGCTGAAGAAAATCCTACTAAAGAATGAATGGGTCAACTGGGAAATTAAAGAAGAATTTTTAAAAATCATGGAAACAAATGAAAATGAAAACACAACTCTTCAAAATCTTTGGGACACAGCAAAAGCAGTCCTAAGAGGAAAGTATATAGCAATACAAGCCTTTCTCAAGAAACAAGAAAGGTCTCAAGTACACAACCTAACTCTACACCTACAAAAGCTAGAGAAAGAACAGCAACAAAGAAAGCCTAAACCCAGAAGGAGAAGAGAAATAAAGATCAGAGCAGAAATCAATGAAATAGAAACCAAAAGAACAGTAGAACAAATCAATGAAACTAGGAGCTGGTTCTTTGAAAGAATTAATAAGATTGATAAACCCCTGGCCAGACTTATCCAAAAGAAAAGAGAAAGGACTCAAATTAATAAAATCATGAATGAAAGAGGAGAGATCACAACCAACACCAAAGAAATACAAACAATTCTAAGAACATATTATGAGCAACTCTACACCAGCAAATTTGACAATCTGGAAGAAATGGATGCATTCTTAGAGAAATATAAACTACCAAAACTGAACCAGGAAGAAACTGAAGACCTGAATAGACCCATAACCAATAAAGAGATTGAAGCAGTCATCAAAAATCTCCCAACGAACAAGAGCCCAGGGCCAGACGGCTTCCCAGGGGAATTCTACCAAACATTTAAAGAAGAATTAATACCTATTCTCCTGAAACTGTTCCAAAAAATAGAAATGGAAGGAAAACTTCCAAACTCATTTTATAAGGCCAGCATTACCTTGATCCCCAAACCAGGCAAAGACCCCATCAAGAAGGAGAATTACAGACCAATATCTTTGATGAATACGGATGCAAAAATCCTCAACAAAATACTAGCCAATAGGATCCAGCATCGCATTAAAAGGATTATTCACTACAACCAAGTGGGATTTATTCCCAGGCTGCAAGGTTGGTTTACCATTCGCAAATCAATCAATGTGATACAAGACATTAATAAAAGAAAGAACAAGAACCATATGATCCTCTCAATAGATGCTGAAAAAGCATTTGACAAAGTACAGCACCCTTTCTTAATCAAAACTCTTCATAGTGTAGGCATAGAGGGTACATACCTCAATATCATCAAAGCCATCTACAAAGAACCCACAGTGAATATCATTCTCAATGGAGAAGAACTGAGAGCTTTTCCCCTAAGGTCAAGAACACGGCAGGGCTGTCCACTATCACCACTGCTGTTCAACATAGTACTAGAAGTCCTAGCCTCAGCAATCAGACAACAAAAAGAAATAAAAGGCATCCAAATCGGCAAGGAAGAGGTCAAACTCTCACTCTTTGCAGATGATATGATACTTTATGTGGAAAACCCAAAGGACTCCACTCCAAAACTGCTAGCACTCATACAGGAATTCAGTCAAGTGTCAGGATATAAAATCAATGCACAGAAATCAGTTGCATTTCTATATTCAACAACAAAACAGAAACAAAGAGAAATTAAGGAGTCAATCCCATTTACAATTGCACCCAAAACCATAAGATACCTAGGAATAAACCTAACCAAAGAGCTCAGTTTTCTGTACTCAGAAAACTATAAAGTACTCATAAAAGAAGTTGAGGAAGACAAAAAAAAATGGAAAAACATTCCATGCTCATGGATTGGAAGAACAAATATTGTGAAAATGTCTATGCTACCTAGAGCAATCTACACATTTAATGCAATCCCCATCAAAATACCAGCAATTTACTTCAAAGAAATGGAACAAATAATCCTAAAATTTATATGGAACCAGAAAAGACCCCGAATAGCCAAAGGAATGTTGAAAAAAAAAAGCAAAGTTGGCGGCATCACAATTCCAGATTTCAAGCTCTATTACAAAGCCGTCATCATCAAGACAGTATGGTACTGGCACAAAAACAGACACATAGACCAGTGGAACAGAATAGAGAACCCAAAAATGGACCCTCAACTCTATGGTCAACTAATCTTCGACAAAGCAGGAAAGAATGTCCAGTGGGAAAAAGACAGTCTCTTCAACAAATGGTGTTGGGAAAACTGGTCAGCCACATGCAGAAAAATGAAACTGGATCATTTCCTGACACCACACACAAAAATAGACTCAAAATGGATAAAAGACCTCAATGTGAGAAAGGAATCCATCAAAATCCTCGAGGAGAACACAGGCAGCAACCTCTTCGTCACAGGCAGCAACCTCTTTTTCCTAGGAACATCACCAAAGGCAAGGGAAGCAAGGGCAAAAATGAACTATTGGGACTTCATCA
Organism: Ailurus styani; assembly: GCA_002007465.1. Classification (NCBI taxonomy): domain Eukaryota; kingdom Metazoa; phylum Chordata; class Mammalia; order Carnivora; family Ailuridae; genus Ailurus; species Ailurus styani. The sequence goes on from LNAC01000148.1 coordinate 903,117, forward strand.
AGATTAAAAGCTTTTGCACAGCAAAGGAAACAGTCAACAAAACCAAAAGACAACTGACAGCAATGGGAGAAGATATTGTAAATAACATATCAGATAAAGGGCTTGTATCCAAAACCTATAAAGAACTTATCAAACTCAACACCCATAAAACAAATAACCCAGTCAAGAAATGGGCAGAAGACATGAACAGACATTTCTCCAAAGAAGACATCCAAATGGCCAACAGACACATGAGAAAGTGCTCAACATCACTCGGCATCAGAGAAATACAAATTAAAACCANCGAAATACAAATCAAAACCAACAGTGAGATACCACCTCACACCAGCCAGAATGGCTAAAATTAACAAGTCAGGAAACGACAGATGTTGGCGAGGTTGCGGAGAAAGNTGCTCCTACGCTGTTGGTGGGAATGCAAGCTGGTGCAGCCACTCTGGAAAACAGTGTGGACGTTCCTCAAAAAGTTGAAAATGGAGCTACCCTANGCTACCCTATGACCCAGCAATCGCACTACTGGGTATTTACCCTAAAGATACAAAGGTAGTGATCCTCAGGGGCACATGCACCCGAATGTTTATAGCAGCAATGTCCACAATAGCCAAACTATGGAAAGAACCTAGATTTCCATCAACAGATAAATGGATAAAGAAGATGTGTATATATACACAATGGAATGCTATGCAGCCATCAAAAGAAATGAAATCTTGCTGTTTACAGCTACGTGGATGGAACTAGAGGGTATTATGTTAAGCGAAATAAGTCCATCAGAGAAAGACAATTATCATATGATCTCTCTGATATGAGGAACTTGAGGGGGGGGTGGGAGGTCATGGTGGGGAGGAAGGGAAAAAAATGAAACAAGATGGGATCGGGAAGGAGACAAACCATAAGAGACTCTTAATCTCACGAAACAAACTGAGGGTTACTGGGGGTTGGGGGTAGGGATAGGGTGGATGGGTTATGGACATTGGGGAGGGTTTGTACTATGGTGAGTGCTGTGAAAGGTGTAAGCCTGATGATTCATAGACCTGTACCCCTGGGGCAAATAATAATAATAATAATATATCAGTTTTAAAAAATCAAAAAAAAAGGTGTAAGCATGTAGAAATATTGATAAGGGGCCAGTTGAGAGAGATTGATTGAATATACATGACAGAGAGGATAATGGTAGAGGGATAATCTAAGGTAGGAAAAGATCCTACATACAAGTAAGAGGAATTGGGTCAAAGAAGGAGAATACTTCCTCATTTCTTTATGTGTAACAAAAAAGAATGCAGGGAGGAGGGACATAAACTGAAGGAGTTGTTACCTTTAGTATCACAAAGTTAAGGAAGCTCTTTTCTGACTGCTTCTCTTTTCCCTGAGAAGTAGAAGATCAGGTAATTTGCTGGAGGATGAGGGACAGAGTGAGAGAGAAGCAGAGATTTCAAAGAGAGAGGAGGTTTGAAATAGACTGTAGAGAGCAGAAAAAATGAGCTGAGCAGAGAAATGAAGTAGAAATGCAGAGTATTTGGAGATCTGTTGGGGGTTAATGATCAAAAACTAGTAGTACCAATATACCCAATGTTATGACTTTCTCTAGTACCACTCAGGTGTGGGCAGAAAAAAATAGTTAAGTTCCTCTAAAATTAAGGCTTTGCCCAGTAAGACAACAGAGTTTAAAACTTTATTGAAATTGTGGGCCATAGAACTCAAGCTGAACGAGGATAGAGAAGAAAGGAATGGACTGACCTAGTGGACAGAGAGAAGTTAGAGATCAACAAGCCCGGTGAGGATGAAAAATAGTCCGTGGGAGTAGTTGAATAACAAGATAAAAGGAGGAAGGTTACAGTGAGAAGATTTAGGAGTTGTTCATTCATTCATTAGTTCTGTTGTTCATTCAATAAAAACCTCAATTCACAGACTAATATATGCTATTTAAAAAATATTTTCCTCTTGCTTGGTATGCATCTTGAGATGTATACTTGAGATGTATAAATTTACCTACCCAGTTATGATTTCCTTGGGCTTGGCTTCTTATGGCTGGCTCTCCTCGATAGCTAGGAAGGACAACCAAAAGTAGCAAGGAGAAATCAGCATTTTAGTTTAGTTTTTTTTTTAAGATTTTATTTATTTATTTGACAGAGAGATCACAAGTAGGCAGAGAGACAGGCAGAGAGAGGGGTGGGAAGCAGGCTCCCCGCTGAGCAGAGAGCCCAATGTGGGACTTGATCCCAGGACACTGAGATCATGACCTGAGCCAAAGCCAGAGGCTTAAACCACTGAGCCACCCAGGCGTCCAGCATTTTAGTTTTTATCCTATATTTTCTTTTGTTGTCTGGATATGTACAATAATAATTTATCCATGTGTTCTTACATAGTTTTTTAAGACAACTTTTAGAAACATATCTAAAAATGTCCATTTGGATAACCCCCATTAATTACTGTTTTTAATATTATGAATACATTTGTCATATTAGTTATTGCTAGTAACAATAAATCCCAATTAATGAGGAAGTAGTTGAGCACTATAGTGAAGAACACAGGCTTTGGAATTAACAATACTTACTGTAAAAAATGGAGATTAACTGTCATTAAAGAATGTAAAGTACTTAACACAATATCCAGTATATAGTACACATTCAGTTAATAATAGCTATTATTTATATAATCATCGTCGTCATCATCATTTATAGTCAGAACTCTTGGTTCCAAGTGACAAAAAATCAACTCCCCCTAGATTTTGCAAAATAGGAACTTATTGGCTCATGTAACTAAAAAGACCAGAAGTTGATGCATTAGCTTGATTCAGGTATTGAAACTATATCAACTATATCATTTCTTGGCTTTACTTTATATTGGCTTCATTTAGAGCAGTCTTTCCCCTTGTGGTAATAAGATGACATGCATCTTACCAGCTAACCAATAGCAGTGAAAGAAAAATGTCTCTTTTTTAATAATTGCAGCAAAAGCCTTAGGTAGAGGTGTTTCATTGGCCTATCTTGGGTTACATGCTCATTCCTTAACTAATCATATGTCCAAGGAAATGGAATATTCTGATTACCCAGGCCTTGAACTGGGGAAGGGAACATCTTCGACCAAAACACAGGGACTATGAGTCTATGGAGGATGGTTTCTCCAAAGTTAAATCAAGGTGCTGCTAGCAGGAAAAGGTGGAATAAATACCAGACAGGCAAAAACAGCAGATGTCCAATACTGCACACGTAATACTGTGCAGTAATACAAATGTAATACCACAAACAGGAAAACAGTTGAAAGTACATTTTAAATTGTCACCCACTCAGCAAAACCCTGTTTGTAGAATGTAGCCTATACTCTTCTTAAAGTGAATAAACAGAGAGGTCTTGCCATAGTGATGTGCACAGATTGTGTCAGAGGTAAGGATGTTCCATAGAAAACATCCCATCTCAACTTCTATATAATTAAATTGTCATAACACTTGAAGAAAAATACAACTGAATTTAATTATCATGAGAAAGATGACCCCCTAGGGTATTAATTATCTCAAGCAACATGGTACAACAGAAAGAGAAATAAAAATCACAAGATATAAATCTACCAAAAATATAGTAATAATAATAGTTACCATATATTGAATGATTAGTATGTGTATTCTAAAAGCTTTTTATCAATGTCTTCATTTTAGTATCACAACTCTATGAGTTAGGTATTATTATGTTCCTTTAATACATGGGGAAACTGAGGGTCAGTGGTTAAGTAATTTGCCTTGTATGTGTGCAGAGCAACATTTGAATCTATCCTAGTTGCTTCTAGAGCCTGTGCTATAATTAATAGGCTGAGTTACTTAACCTCTCATTCCTTGTTTCTTAAAGTAGGAGGTTTTGTTTTAATTATCTTTAAGGATACTTATCTCTTAAAAATCCTATAATTATGTAAGGGCTCATTTTCTCATCATTAATTTTGTGTATTTTTAAAGAAGGTTTTTGAATCCATTTTAACACCTCTTTATTTTTATGTATGTCTTTAATCACGGATGAAAAAATAATATTAACACTATCTTGGTAAGAACACTTCAGTGGGTAGATCATAACATTTTTGTATGATCGTGAAGGAAACTGCACTTTTGACAAATGTTCTTTCACCAGGACCTCAAATACAAAGAATAAAATTTGGCAGATAAACAAAGTGATTAATGTTAGAACAGAGGGAAAAGCACCATCTGAACTTCTGCACCAGTGTGCCACTTTATGTATGAAATGTATTGTATGGTTGGTTTTTTGGTTTTTGTTGTTGTTGCCTTATTGCAATTCCACCAAATATATCTCTGCATTCTTGTTTGAAATCTTTTTTTGCAGATTTGAATCTGAATTATAGTCAATACTGAAAGGGCTAAGAAAAATCCATTAAACTGTTGCAAATAGCTTTGCCTTGTCTACATTTTTATATAAGATAAAAATAAAAATTTGAGTAATTTTTTTGCTTGATAAACTTACTTTCAATATGCTGTAAACTGTGAGAAAAATGTAAAACAAAAAATATGCTGATGTTCATTTCACTTTGTTAAATGTATTCATTCTGTGAATAATGAAAATATGTTTACATAGCTTTTCTTTTAGCAGAGTTCAAATAGTAAAATTTACTCTGAAAACTAAGGAGCATTAGACAGATGCTAATTATTAATATAATAATAACTGGAGGAAGTATAGTATAGGGATTAATGGAGTGGTCTCTGGAGTAAGAGCTCCTCCATTTGCTAAGAATAAATCAATGGCCAGACATTTTATACCTGTGAAATATAGTTTCCTTATCTGCAAATGAGGGAAAATAATAATGCCTCCACAGCTTGTGGAAAAATCAAACAAGATAAAGCATGTAAAGCCAGTGCCTGGCACATAGTAGGCACTCAGTGTTAGCTTTTCTACTATATCGTTGATAATACTACCACTTATTACTATTACTCTGAAAATTACATACATGTGAGAGAGTCAAGGACTCAAGAACTCCTCTGTTATGTTACTCTCTTCAAATACAATGGTTTGAAAATTGAGCTGAGCATGTAAATTTTTTTTAAATTTGTTTTTTTTAGAGAGAGAGCATGTGGGCCATTTTTTTGCGGGGAGGCAAAAGGAGAGGAAGAGATAATCCAAGCAGGCTCCATGCCCAGCATGGATCTGGGGGACAGGCTCTCTCTCACACCCTGAGATCATGACCTGAGCCAAAACCAAGAGTCAGATCCTTAAACAACCAAGCCATCCAGGCGCCCCAAGCATGTAAATTTTAGCTAGCAGCTACCATATCTTATAATCTAGTCTAGAATTTATTTATAAATATTTGAACAACTTCACATCTGTCATCATGGAGGAATAAAATATTTAATGTTACATGTAACTTTTGTTTATTTTTTGTGGGTTTTTTGTTTCATTGCCTAACACGTTGTTATTGTAAAGTACTTCTATTGTACATTCAACAGATACTTATTACGAGCATACAATAGGCCAGGCACAGTGCAGTATACTAAATACTAATGTTAAAATTTATAAGACATGTTTCTTGCCCTTAGTGGCCTTGCCCTTCCTATCAAAACTAGTGACAGGAAATTGATATATAAAGAAATAATTTTTATAATAAAATATTGTGGTAGGCAGAATAATGCCTCCCCAGAAATGTCCATATTTTAATCCTTAGAATTTGTGAATGTGATACCTTACATGGCAAAAGAGATTCTGCAGATGGGATTACATTTAAGGACTTCGAGATGGGGGATTATCCTGGATTATCCCATTAGGCTAGATCTAATCACATGGGTCCTTAACAGCAGAGAACCTTTGCCTGCTGTGGTCAGAGGGAAAAGTTAACTACAGAAGAATGGTCAGAAGAGCTGCAACGTTGCTGGCTTTGAAGATGGAGGAAGGGAGCCAGGAGCCAAGGAATATGGACAGCCATTAGGAGCTAGTAAAGGTAGGCAGATTCTCTCCTAGAGCCTCTAGAAAGAAATGCAATCCTGCTGACATGATTTCTAACCTACAGAACAATAAGGTGATAATTTTTGTTGTTTTAAGCAACTAAGTTAATATTAATTTCTTACAGCAGGAATCGAAAACTGATAAAAATACAATAAATTGTCTTTACTTAAAGAATTATATGTGGAGAAGTAGAAGAAGATAAGGATCACTTTCCAAAGTTGTGTCAGAAGAGCTAGGAAGACTTTTCCAAGAAGACCCACAAAAGTCATTGTTCCAAAGTGGATCACATGCACTTTCCAAAGCCAGCTTCTGGTAAAGAGAAGTTTATTACTCTTAAGACTTGTCATCTCTGGACCTGTAGGTGGGGTCTGCCTCACCTGATGAATGTAGGCTGGAATAGGTTCTAATAAGAAAGAGGAAAGAGGGAATGGATGCTTAATAATTTTCCAAAAAGAAATACTGCTAACCCAAATCTATACATTGCTTTGAAATTACTATAATAAAAATACTTTGGAAAAAACATCTTTTGTTTGGCAAGAAGTGAGCAAGGTAGAAAATCTATCAAGATACTGCTCCAATGCTTGCCAGACACATGATAAATTTCCTCCATTTATTCAACAAATATTTATCGAGCTCCTTCTATGTGCTGCTATTCCCAGTACAGCCCCTGCTATATACTGATACTAGAGGATAAATGGTCAGCAAAAATAGATATTGTCCATATCCTCATGAACAGTGATAGAGACGTTAATCAAATAATCACACACATATCTACACTGATTTAGATTACATTGAAGGAGCATTATAAGGTGCTATGAGATTGAGTTGAGGCTTAGGCTGAAGCTAAATGAGGAGGAGCAGGCATCAACTGAGCAAGGGAGGGAGGAAAGTGCTAGGCAGAGAAAATAGCATGTGTAAATCTGTGGCAGGCAAAAACATGGCCTGTTCAAGAAGTTAAAGGCCTGTGTGGCTGAAACACGAAAAGACAGACCCGGAGAGAAGCCAGACTAAAAGCAGGGCCTCATAGATCACTTTAAAAACTTGGGCCTTTATCCTAAAAGCAGGATGGAGTGATTGGATTTGCATTTAAAAGGATCACTTTGGCTGCAGTGTGGTAAATAGTTTATAGGGGAGCCAAGGAATATATATGCAAGAGCAGTTAGGAAACTACTGGACTAGTCAAGACAAGAGATGTTAATAGATTACTTTGGAATTATAGCAGCAGATGGAACAGCAATATATACAATAAGGAAATATTTAGAAGGTAAAATAAAGAGGATATGTTGATGAGCTAGATGTAAAGGGGAGGGAAGTAGGAGAAGTCATGAAGGCCTCAGGTTCCTGGCCTTAGGATCTGGCATATTCATGCAGCTAGAGAACACTGAAGGAGCACTACTTCCTCACAAACCATCCAGGCTTTTTAAATTTTATTGTCAATAAGAATTTATAGAAATTATTGAATTGAATGCACTTTTGACATCTGTATGAGACAGATGAGAAAAAGCAAAATTCTGTTAATTGTGGTAGGTTTGTAGCATTACATGTATTTCATTTTATCTACCCTATCCACTACTCAAATCATAATATATTTAAAACAATTTTCCTAATATCAATATGTTGTATTGTAGTAATTCTATTTAACTATCCCAACCGATCAAATTTGTAAACTTTAAAAAAAAATCACGTTAAATGCACTATTAGTGGAAAGAAGGGGGAGATCAAACTAATCAATTATAACCGCACGGGTCTTTATCTCAACTACTGCACCTACAGTGGAATACTGATGGCAGCTCCTACCAGATCTCAAAAGCCAATTGTTAAATTTTCAGGAACCTTGCAAGCTAGTTGTAAGTAGCTTGAAACTGACCACAGCAGGAGGACTAGCTACAGAAACTGGAAAAAACTATGAAACTGGCAGACAGTTCAAATCAGAGATCCACCCACCCCAACTCTCACCCCAGACAAAGCCTACTGCTAAACACTTAGAAGCGCACCAATGTTTGTACCTTTTAGGATTATGGTATTTGTGGTGGATATAATGGGTATAGAAAATACTGTAATGTGACTAACTATAATCTCACTGATTTAAAAATGCTGCCTATTTTCTTTTCCATGTTCTTAAATGTCTTTCCTTTAGGATTATTTGAAGTCTATCTAATTCTTTGGTGGATATTTTGGATGTTTCCACAGGACTTCATTCGTGAAGATATGCCACTTTTAGGCATTCTTCTAATGATTTTTAATTTTTCCTCTCCTTTAGATTGCCCAGATTAAGAAGTGTCACAGTAAAGTGGCAAAATTTTAGTAATTGTTGAATCTGATTATAGGTATATAGGGGGTCGTTGGACGATTTTTCTCTAATTTTGTGTGTGCTTGAAGTTTTTCATATTAAAAACGAAGCAGGCTGTAGCAGCCACATCTTGGATCTGAGATGATGTGATCCATTGCTGCCTTCTCACTTGGCCTTTAAGAGTTAGCTAATTCCTTGTTTTGATTTAAGTCTTGCAACACCTACTTCTTCCCTGAAAAACCCACAAGCAGTCTGTAGAAAAGCTTAAAGCAAATCTTCAGAAGGAACCATATCAGATTATGATACTTTCTTTGTACTACAACCACAAAAATAATGAAGAAAAAAAAAGTTTAAAAATCTTCAGTAACAACAGAAAACCCCAAAGTACAATGAGTGCATAGATTAAAATAAACTGGAAAAAGTAAAAAAGAAAACAAAAAACTTGAATAAAAAGTGGAAAAATGATTATCAACAATACAAGACACTGGAGGAGTAGAGAAAAGTGAGGCACCAGAAGAATTACAAACTAAATCAAGTAGTCTTCAAGTTCTGTCCTAAAGAGGAGAAGGGCTTGATCTCAGACAAGAACTAGTTTTTTTTTTCTTTTATAATGTAGAATATCATACATAAAAGTATGAGAAGCTGAGAAACATAAAATTCACCCCATCACAGGACATCAGTGAGAAACTAGTTTAGAAATGAAACACAAAAATTAAGGAAAGGTTAACAAGTAAATTATAATTCAAGAGAAAATTATCATTATCAAAAGGAATCATATAAATCCATTTTATGGATTAGAAAACTGAAGCTCATGAAAATGATTTGGTCAAGGTCACTCAGTTTAAGTGTTGGAGCCTAGATTTGAACTCCTTGGATTTCAACTGCCTCTACAGCATTTTGCTTTTTCCACTCTTTTTTTGATAAAAATTCAAGTCCAAAACTAATTTTAAAATTATGTGTAAATATAATTCAAAAATAATTCTGGCTTAAACTTAAAATATAGACTTAACAATGATGTCCAATAAGTCTCATTTTTTTACTACTTCATCAGTGACACTCTGTGTTCTACATAAATTGCTGTTATATGGGGAAAGATCACCTTAAAGTCCTATTGAACATCATTTTATCTATTGCAAATAAAAATTATATTTTTTTCACTCTTTCCTTAAATATATACTTTAAATTATATATATATAGACTAGATAATAAGGCGTTTTTAAAATGAAAAGTATATTTTTATATTTTGATGGCTGAAATGATCAAGCTTTAGTTTCTACTAAAGGAATCTAAGGTTTGATTCATATATTTGAAGAGTGCCTCAAAACTTGCTCAGATTCATTGGCTCTTTTTGGCAGGTGACTTTTGTCTTCCAAGTTTACTTTCCTCTGGTTAGACAGCACACTTAATGGTATCTAATCCTTACTTTTTATTATGTCAAACCCTTACCTAGGATTTTTTGTTATATGAGTAATTCTCCATCTTGCGCCTACCATGAGCTAGTAGGTATTGAGTAAATAATTTACTGATTTGAATCATGACTCCTAAATGCAATTAGGCTTAATAAATTATGATCAGACAACTATGTCACCTATGTGACATAGTTTTTCTTTTGTGGCTGTATTAAGGTCTAGTGAGGAGAAATTATATCAATGATTTCAACGAAGATAATTTAATTTAAAGAATTGTTAATTAGGCATTGAAGAATGGAAAAAGCAGAAAGACGACACTAAGACAGTGATTTCTCAAATGATGGTCACCAGAGAGGCAATATAAGCATCAACTGGAAACTTGTTAGAAATGCAGATTCTGACTCCAAGCCCTAGGCCTGGTTTATGAATCAGAAACCTTGGTGATAGGCCCAACAGTCTGTGCTCTAACAAGCCCTCCAAGAGATTACAAAGTATACTAAAATTTAAAAATCATGTAGGTAACAACACCTAGAAGCAGCCCCCACTCCTAGGCCTAGCCTGGGGTAGCCAAGAAAAGAGGTAGACTTACTAAAACTGAGAAGATTGGGGAAAGGCCCTGTGGAGCTGAAACTCAGACTTTCAAGAACCCATCACTGCTCGCCCAGTATTATGTCTCTGCACTCAGAGGGGTTATCCCATAGAACTGAGAACAAGACAGCTGAGGAATAGGCACGCACAAGTTGGATCTAGTCTCAAGAAGGCACATTGAGATTGGTTCTGCAAGTGTTGGGAAATCCCCAGATTGAAACCAGTGGCTGCTACTGGAAGAAATTACTACTACCAGAGTGAAGAAGTGTTGCTAAAGCAAACCTGACAGCACCAACGAACCCTTCAGAAGCAAATGAGAGCAAATCCCTGTCCTTCTCCAGCTGTCCAATGTCTCATTAGTCCCTCTATTGGCAGAGACCAACAAAGAGGCAAAAATGTTTCTAGAATTCCGAGGATTGATTTCAAGCTGAGAAACAGTAGTAGCTCAATAACTGGCATGGAGGCCTTACTTGTAATAAGACTGGGAGGTAATAGAAATAGTAAACATTTTTTGGAAATAGTAAACATTTTTGGTATGTATGTTGGGTACACATGGACATTTTCTTAGGAGCTAACTTCTAGGTGGACTCTTTTTTTTTTTAATTTTTATTTATTCATTTGACACAGAGAGAGAGATTACAAGTAGGCAGAGAGGCAGGCAGAGAGAGAGGAGAGAGGAGGAAGCAGGCTCCCTGCTGAGCAGAGAGCCCGATGCGGGCCTCGATCCCAGGACCCTGGGATCATGACCTGAGCCGAAGGCAGCGGCTTTAACCCACTGAGCCACCCAGGCGCCCTAGGTGGACTCTTGAACTTACTGTGCAAAATTATTACTACTTGAAAACTATTTGTCTCTCCTGATGAGATTAATAAGACGCACTTAGGATATTTCTAGAATCCGGACAAGAAACTATGCAAGGGCCTAGACTGAGGTCTCCTTAGCCAAGGCTAAGACTGAAAGATCACAACAGTGATGGCTGAGGAATGCTCAATAGTAGAAACAAAAATTGCTCAAGTCACCTAAGGCTAAGGTTCCTTAAAGTCTCAGTGTCAAAGGAATGGACCAAAAAGCTTACTTACACAAGACAGAGTAATCTGGGTCCCTGCCTCAAAACAGGAGGTTGGTAGAAAAGTTATTTTGAAATCATAGTAAAGGAGAAGAGCAATGCAAACATGATTCCTCATTTTAAGCAGCTGTCTTTTATAATCCCAGGAAATTTGAAAATGAATGGAAATGAATCAGCTCCTTCCTTAATCTTATAAGTCAGTGTTCTGATAGTTGAGGGTCCATTGTTGATTCTACAGAAATTAATAAATCAGTGCTTTCCATGTTCTTGAAAGGTGAGCACAGACATAGTTGTTCTGTTTGTTAATCAAAAGGAACATTACCAAATGTTTACTGAATGATTATCAGAATTATTCCCAGTATTTTGGGAGAACGATGAAATAGTCTTTATTCTCACAGACCTTCACCTATTTCTCATTTTATGTTTATGTTTTGTTCTCTGGTTTTTTGTTTTCGTTTTTGTTTTCAAGGATATTGAAGAATCACAAAACCACACTGGCGAGCCTGTTAGAGATGACTACAAAAAGATGGGAACACTTTTTGGTGAATTGAACAAAAGCCTCATCGAGATGGGCTTCACAAGGATGTATTTTGGAGAACGAATTGTGGAACCAGTAATAGTCATGTTCTTTTGGATTATGCTGTGGTTCCTTGGCCTACAAGCCCTTGGACTAGTTGCTGTTCTTTGCCTTGTCATTATTTACGTGCAACAGTAAAATATGGCCGAATAAGCTGTTGTTTCACATTTGGTAGCCATATATGTATTGGTGAAGTTATATATTTCACTACCTGAAAGCCGAAAAGTTTGCCTTGTTTCAAATTGTGTGCTGTTTTATAATTACATTTATAAGTGGATGTTGTTTAAAATTAAACTCAACTCTTGATTATAACAGGGTCGAATATACATTTGGTAGCTTATTCAAAAGTCTTGTTTTACTACTGTGATCTGTGCCCACTTTTAAACACCCCACCCTATTCCCATGCCAAATCTTAACACCACCAAAAAGTGAGCAGGGAAAATAACAGGTTATGGAATTCAAACCAGGCAATATAGATCTTGTAAAAAGTTCCAATAAAACATTTTAGAAGAAAAAGGATGAAACAAGGAGCTAAAATAAAGTTTTAATGGGAGAATTGTCCCCACCCATACCCACCAAATAAACCCTTATTATTTGGGAAATAATTTGGATATCTATTGTTCCTGCTCAGCCCAAACCAATATAAACAATAATTACTATACACTACCTTAATATTGTGATAAAAATAAGTAAAGCTAGCACATTTTCTAAAGATTGAAAAGGATATATTTATTATGGCTGATGAAAGTTAAATGTAACTTTTTTATAATGTAACATTTGGGTCTGGAATCAGTATATCATTTGAAATTTTAGACAATTTTGGTGCTAATTACCTTTGTGAATTTTTTAAGTCTCTGAAGCCACGTCCATTGCTGGCTGCACCCCATGGTAATGCTGTATTTTCTTGTATCTAACAAGTTGTGTATTTTTTTCTAGAGAGACATTTTCCATGTATTTTTTTGCAGAAATTTACATTTTATAGTTCTTTTATAACAATTACTCTAAGATTTAAAAAAATCTATTTCCTATCTTGGCATGGATTTTTTCCCCAAAAAATTGATTTGTATTATGGCTGAAATATTTTACTATGCCTTTAAGGAAAAAAAATGAGCTCATTTTCTTTGATATCTATATTGGAAAATACAGTATTACAATATAAAACCAAATGCTTAAATTTGAAATTCAACAGCCAATTGTAATATTATTCCTCTAAGGCTAAACCCAAGTCAGTAATTGCCCAGTCATGTTATTAATGTGTTTTAATTCAGCACTTTGGGGTTTTATATTGAAACAAACATTTCTTAAAATACACTTTGAAAACAGAAAATGGCTTAGTGATATTTTGTTAAAGAACCTAAAATCTGTACACTTGCATCTCAGAGACCTTCTATACAAACAAAGGAGGGGTACTAAAGATAATTATCCAGAAATTCAAGTTAAATAAGAGGGAAATGGGACAATGGGGTATTTTTATCTTTGGCAGGGCAGTAACTGAAGTGTATAAAGTATTTAATATTCTGCTTTGTAAAGTTTTAACCCAATCCTGTTTAAAAAAATTTATTCTAGAACTTCTCAATGTCTTTCATGCTGAAGCAGAAAACTGATGAAAAATGTTCAATTTAGATTTCTAAAATCAGATAATCCTGAACAAAAATACCAATCAGAGGGCACTAAAAAGTACTGTGGGTTTGTATAAATACGGACCTTTTAAAGTTTGACAAAAAAAAAAAAAGACTTTGTACTATATCATTGTGTTTTTACTGGGTTTGAAATATTTTTATAGAAACCTTTATGAATTTGGGGTAAGGGCAAGTTATTTGAAAATGTGTCTTCATTAGTGCACAGTAGAATTGTGAGGTTTTTAATAGAAGTCATGAGATTTTGTATATGTGCATTAAATATTAAAAAGGGAATTCTTTTCTAATGCTACCAAGAAATTTAATTTTCCTTTGGAATATTAAAAAAATACAGTATGCATAATAATAGCTCTAATTCCACCAGTGCTAATATTGAAAAAATTTTAAGTATGTTTGAATAGTAATTATTTAAAGTATACTGTCAATACTATGTATCTGCACACTGCTGTTAATAGGGTATATATTAAAACACATAAAGAGATATTTTGCTGCTATTCTTACTGAATTTTGTATTGGTTAGAGCAGTATACCATCAAATTGTTTGCTTTAATAGGGAAAAGTCAAACTTTGCTTATTTGATGGAAATAATATATTTTCTTTTATGAAATGTATTAGAATGTAGGTTATACTTGTACCCTGAAATGAAAAGAAACTGGTCATTTCTTTGGTTCATGGTGTAAGAAATTAAATGGAAAATGGTTCTCAATCATTTCAATCTCAGATACAAGCCAATTTTAGAAACCATTATTCATTATGGATAAAGACATGGAGGTTACAATGCTAAGGTTATTAGATTATTAATGTATACATCATTCATACCACAGTTCTCAATTAAAATGGAAAAGGTTAAAATCTACAAATAAACTGGCCAGAGGTGAATAAGTCAATTTTCCTTAAAGAGGAAACTCAGTGTCTTGTAGAATTCAGTCCTCTAATATCTTAAGCTGTGATATGCAAGGTATTTTCCCATTCTGGGCCACCAGTCAAATCATACTTGGTCCAGTATTGTGCCAGAGCCAGCTTGCACTGACTTGCAAAAAACAATTGTATAACTTTTCCTCCAGTCTGCCTTCAGTAGCATCAGTTGGTAATCTGAAATTGTCTATGAGGGGAGTATTTACACTATCAAAATTGACAAACACAACAAATCAGGGCTCTTTTCTCCTAGCAAGTCAGTTGTTAAACATATAGCAGCATGCCACCTGTTACCCACCCTAGTAGTCACAGCCCGATTTCGACTTCTGTAGATCAAAAAGGAAACATATTGAGGCAAATCCCCATCAACCCGTCCCAAACTGTATTTGGATCTTTTCCATGTGGGAATTATGAATTATGGTTGTCTTCTACCAACACAGGTCTACGTAATCACATGTTTTGATCAGACAAAATCTCCCTGGGCTGTCACTGGGCTGCATATCCATTGATCCAGATGATCAGGAAATAAACAGTTACAAAACTAATGGAAGGCAAATTATAGCCTAAGTAAAGATTTGTTGTAAACTAAGAAGGCCCAGATAGTCAAAGCTAGATATTGAGCAATTAAGGGCTGTTTGTATGGTTTGTAGATTATATTTAACAGTTATTTTACAAATGTTTACTGATTTCAGGTTATTTTAAATGTTTTCCTTGTCAATACACGGCTTCAACAAGTCAAAGAAGAGAAAACAATAGACTTTCATTCCTGTTAATGCTTCTAGTAATAGACTTGGCTAAGGAGAATGTAAGAAGAACACAGCCTACTCTCTCACTACCCTACACATTGCTTTGGACAATGTGTCTACTCCATGGTTTCGGTTAACGTTTCATACTAACAACTCTGCAATCGGTATCTCCAGTTCAGAGCACCATATAGAGTATAAAATTCATACATTTAATTGCTTGCCCAACATACATACTTGCTTATCCCTTAGTACCTCAGGTTCAGTGTATCCAAAATCAAAAGGAATTCAGCATCCTTCTCCCAAACTGTTTTTTTTTCTTCCTATGTTTCCAATCTCAGCAAATGAAAGTTGTCTCCTACACTGCCCACTTATAACCAATCACTGAGCCCTGTCTGTTTTGCTTCCCAAAAAATCTTTTACTTCTCTTTATTCCCAGTATCACTAACTTAGTTCATATCCCATCATCTCCATAGATTGTTATCACGGAATCCTACTTGGTCTCCCCCGCCTTCATTTTTCCCTCTACAATCAGAATAATCTTTCTAAATCATAACTCTGATCTCCTTGGCCTAAATCTTTTCAATGGCTTCCTGTCACCATTATGATAGAGTGCTTACTCCTTACTATGTTTTACAAGGCCCCTCAAGAACTGGTTCTTGTGTACTTCATCTCTCTGTACTACACCTGTCCCTTTCCAACACTCAGCTTTACCGAATTTGTTTTTTCAGTTCCTTGTGAGAGACATGCTTGCTTACTTCCAGAAATCAGCACATGCTTTAGCTTCTCTCATTACCCCTAAACTGACCAACACATCCATAGCTTTAAGACCTTTAGACATAATGTCCCCCAGGAAAATTTCTCTGTTAAATCCACTTTTGATATTTCATGTACTTTCAGAGAACCCTGCACTTCCCCTACCAGTACTTGTCAGCTTCTTCCTTTTTTTAAAAAAGATTTATTCATTTATTGGAGAGAGAGAGAGCACGCATGTGCATATGCACCCACTCAAGTGGGGAGGTGCAAAGGGAGAAGGAGAGAAAGAATCCCAAGCAGGCTTCATGCTGAGCACAAGCCCGAGGTGGGACTGGATCCCTCCAACCCAAGATCACTACCCTAGCCGAAACCAAGGGTCCACCACCCAACTTACCAAAGCCACGCAGGCAGCTCTGACAACTTCTTCCTTTAGACAGTAGACTTCACAAAGTCACACAGCAGTCTATCTGGTTCACAAATTGCATTGTCTAACACAATGCCTGGCACATAATATACATTCAAAATATTTGGCAAATTAATAAATCAACTTCATTTACTCATGTACTCCCTATAATGCATTAACAAAGATTTAGCATTGGTTGTATTTTAGAGTTCTTTCACTCCAGAAGTATGCTTATAATGCATAAAGTGAATTGATGTATATGTTATCATTTATAAAGTTTATTCACTTTTGATGGAAGAATATTGCTACTATTTGCATATACAAGATTACTATCATACACTTGCATATTTTTAGGAGACTGTATGTATTTTTAGTGTTATACTTGATGAAATCACTATTTCTCTGGAAAGAATATTTTAGAATACATGTGGTCATTGATGCTACCTAAATTTCATATTTTTCCAGTATTTTTCAATAGACTTTTATCTACTAAATTTTGATTTTTTTAAAAAAACTCAGAAGTTGTGATCAGGAATTCTCAAGTATCTAAGCTTGGGCATTTCAGGCTACAGAATAAATCCATTACTAGAATGTTTGAGTCACCCAGATTATATATGTTAAACAACATGTATAAAGTACTTTGTCATTTTTTCCAATAAATAATACTCTTTCACAACCCTGCATCCTTAGTTTCTCTTCTGACTCTCTATGTCATGTTCTATATATCAGTTAATTGCTGCCACACCAAGTTTAGAAATTGCCAAAGCAACAACATACCTGAGAGTGAATCATCCCTAATGCTGCAGCAGAAAGCTAAGGCCTGATGTGTGCATGGCTTCCCAGGCAATAGAGTAGTAGGAAAACAGAGCTCAAAATCAACCTCTGCATCCAAACTGTATTTCTCCTTTGTTGCCTTGACTATTGTGTAAGTGAGAATTATTGAATGAGCTCTGCAGGGACCTGCTAGGATCCAGGACTTAAATCTTACACATGCTTATTAAATTTGAGTTATCTTTCCAGCAGTTAATGTTTTATCACTGAGCCTTTCAGCAACTTAATTGGTTGGAAATTTCCTTGATAGCTTTCCAGCGCACCACAGAATACAGTGAATTTTATCATAAGACCATGGTCCTTTTTGTTAATTGGTTTACTCCTTTATTACAAGAGGCTAGTTGATGGTTTATTTTTTAATGTGCATTTTTTTAACAGAAGAATGAAAATTCTATATACAATATCCTTATTTATACCATAGCTGTTTTAAGACAAAATTTTAAGAGTTATTCCTTGAGGGTAGAGGATGGGATATGTAAAAAATTCTATCAGTATTTGAGTATAATGCCATCCACTGAATGCCCTCCTCTGGTCTGCTACAATTGCTTCTGTTGTTAGTTTCTTGGTTTTACGTATGTAATATCAAAAATATTTAAGATTTCATTATTTAATGTATTTTCAGCTTTAATAGGCACAGGAGTATGTATGTAAATGCAACATACAAATAAAGGCTGAGAAGAAACAATTACAAAAGGAAAACACACTGCTTAGTTGTTGGTTTGGAAGGATTAACTTAAATAAATTGGTTTTGCACAAAACTAAGGATGATTTTTCATATAAGGTGAAGTATTTGTTTAAAATTAGATAAGTGGCTTTCAAAGATTTTTAGTTTGGTTTGTCCTAAGTGAAATCTTACATGAATAGCCAATATTTATAAGCGATAAAAGCAGAGCTGCTATAATTGATTTTGCTGTAGGTCCAGTTCCCTGGGAAACAGACTCAGAAGAAATTAGCACGCAGGAAGTTTATTAGGGAGTGCTCTGGGATCAACAACTGTGAAGGAAGTAAAAGAAACAGGATTAGACAAAGGGAGGCGTGCAATACAGTCACAGCAAGGCCTCAGCAACTCTATGGGGTGCCCTCAAACAGAGACAGCCCTTAAGCATTGACCTGTGTTGGGACAGGGGAGCTCTTCAGCCAAAAGCAATTCCCGGAGAGAACTGACAGCTGGGGCTTGTCATCTGGCAGCACTCCCAGCAGTTAACAGGGTAAATCCTTTGGCTCTGAAGAGAGTAGCTGAGCTGCCCAACACAGCGTCCACTGTGGACCCTTTTGTTCTCACCTTGCCTTCCATGATACCTGAGTCAATTCCAAAAAACCCCACTTTTCAGAATACAATATGAAGATGGCTAATTTAAATCATAAACTCATTGGTTTGGTCAAGATGGATATTAAAAAAAAATCAAGGTAGATCCTTTAGTCTGTTGTGTTGCCTGCTTCTACTGTGAGATTCAGGTCTTCAATTATGATAAAGTTTTAGTTGACTGAACATTATGCCCAGGATTCAGCAAAGGCTTGAAGCTACCAGGAACAGGTGAACAAATGATTGACAGAAAATCCCATTACTTAAAACTAGGAGTAGGAAATCCATGAGATTTTGTATATGTAAATTGCTTAGATCAACTATAAGCTAATAAAAGCCTCAGGTAGGGCCTCACAAGATGTCAGGACAAAGCATCATTAGGGTGTGTCTTGGAGGTTGGGTATCAAGCCTAGATATAGGTTAAGTCTGCCTTGTGGTTTCTGGCCTCTTTCCCAAGTTCCAAAGCAGTTTTACTTCTCAAATTTTTGGAGCATGTTTAAAATAAAATTTTTCAGTGGCAGAACAGAACTCACTTGTAAAGAAACTGTATCTTTCCTGACCCCAACACATGATGGAAACTGATTTATGACTTGGAGATTTGGCTCTAACCATGACTTTCCTATTTAATTTTAGCACAAAAGTTTTCAGCAACCAGAATTGGTAATTGATAGGCACTTGAAAAGAGCTTTCTCTAGTCTTGGCCCAGAATATTTGGGGGGCCCCTAAGTATAATTTTAACTACTATTTTTATCCCTGGAATCTTAGGAGGTGGCAAGATCAAGCAAGACAGTGGCCATAAGCCAATTACATATTAAAATTGCAGCAGTGTTTAGGCATGATTTCCCCCTTTGGTTATGTGAAAATATTAGAACAATATGCAAACCAACTTTCAGATAAAAAGATCTCTTTATGTCAGGCCTGAATTTAAGACTTCATTCTGCTATTGACTAACTATACAGTTTGTGTAAGTCTTACCCATATCTCTTTAAACTCCAAGATCCTCATCTCTAAAATGGGGGAACTGCTATGATTAATTAAATGATTGCATATCTTTTTTGTACCCTACACATAGCAAGCTTTCAATAAATACTGGTCCTTATTATTAAATATAAACAGTCACATGAAAGAGAGGACATTCTTCACTATCCATAGAAAGCTTGTTCTTTGAAAGCCATAAAGGCCTGATCTCTTTTATTGTTGCAAAAGATTGATAAATACAAGGAAATTCTATGCTGTGTTCCCAATTCCTCATGATTGAAATCTTTTTGTGTTCTCTTATTAGTGTCAACTATTAGTGCTTCATACATCAAAATGATCATAAAAAGAAGGAATGAAGAACCTAAAGAGCTGATGAACAGAAATGAAATAAATGTGTTCTGTGTAACCACAACTTTAATGAAATACTATGTTTTCTTTATCACCACAATACCATGCATTTTCCATTGCTCCTTTACCTTAATAAACCTAGGTGCACAATTACACTCACCAAAGCATGGGCAATTCTGCTGTGGATTTGAACGATTCACAAAATAAAATCAATTCCAAAAACACTTTTCTGTTTTACTCCAATTGCATTAGGCCAAAAGTATTAAGCTATGTTTATAGAATCACAAACATTATCTTGCTTTGATTTCAAAGTGAAATTTCAGACTAACCTGTTGGTCTGTTATGATATGTCATTTTTCAATACACACTAGAAATGTTTCACCAAGATAAATATAATTGTATATTAATACTCTCACATAAAAATCCTGTACCTACTAATACACATGCATACATTCTGTGTACAGCTAAATAGTATAAACTAGCAAACACTATTAATATGTAGTGCTTATAAGAATATTAATATGTTCATAAAGTCTTATATTTTTAGTCTATGAAAACATTCTAAAAGCCTACTATGAAATCTTAAATAATCTTTGTTTTAGCAAGTCTTCGGTCACATTGTTCCATCCTCTGTTCCTCTTTCTTATTTCCTTTTCTTTCAAACAATCCTCCCTACCTGAAAAGTGGAAGTTTCTCAAATCAGATGTTTACAGACATGAATGTTTTATAATAAGCTATCGCATATCTTTAGTGCCATCTCTTAATGCATTTCAAAACTGGTTCTCCCACATTTTCCTTAATTGTCAATTTATGCTTTCAGATATTTTTATAAGATGCTCAGATAGAGCTGATGTTGGCCAAATACAGTTCTCTTCAGGCATTTCTCCCTTTTTCAAGTTGTAAGAAACATTTCTTGAGCGCTCCTTGCTTGGCTACTTGATCATCACAATCGCCTCCTGCTGTAATGGAAATACACTGGGCTTTTCCTTCCCTCCCCCTATCGCTGACACCCAAGTTTGATGGCATGGGCTTTTTTCCACTAACTTGGCTTGCAAAGGCCCTGGGCTAACAAAGAAGACATTATTTTTTGCAATGCAGAAAGATTCAGACACAAAAAGACCTAAGCTTTCATACTTGTTTTAAATTACAGGCACCTTACTGATACCATTTACGAGTGCTAGGTGCTCCGGCTTCACCTCTGCCAAGTCAAGGAAGACAAACTACCTCGACCGGATGAGTCACTTCTCTTCATTAGTGACTGTCAGAAATGTTCATACGAGGAGAAACAATAATGCTGATGCCTCAAAGTATATCTGTATTTGATATTTCATATCTCCATTGGCATCTAGTCAAAGAGCAAGACTGTTGCACCACTTGCCTGCCTCTTGTATTTCTCCTAACGTCTACTGCACTTCCAGTCCAATGCAGCGCTTTCTTCCCAGCAGAAGTGTGCTTTTCAAAGCAATCTGATCTTCAGAGGAGGCTCAGAGAATGGACAATGATTTTTTGAATAGATTTGGCACATATAATCAGAGCAGGACTGAAATAAAGCTTGCTGTGAGACACCATCTGTTGCCAACTTTTTCCTTTAAATACAGAACAAGGGACATCAGTATGAACTCATGTTCAGTTTAATATAGATACAGATTAAAAATATGTAAAGAAGCACAAATATGTATATATACATATATATATAAGGCATTTGTATTGAAGGTGTTCATGACATGCCACCCCAAAATATGCCACTTTGGTACATTGATTATTTTGAACTGAAGGCACTTGAAAAATAGCAAATGCAGGGAAAGGCTTTTTCTGAGCTCCCCTTATCTGCCTAAAGACAGATGCTCCAAAAGGAACTCGATTGTCATAATCTGCCTGGGGGTTTCACCAACCAGGGACTATTAACTCTTATCACAAGAGAGGAGACTAGAAGTAGACACCACACCCAAACTTTGTCATAAACCATCATACCTCCCTCCTATCTGTTCTTCAAAGAATTCATTCATCTCCCCTAAAGATCATGTACTGCCTCCTAAATCCCTCCATTCCCACTCCCCTTCCTCTATCAAGATAGTATATAAGTTATCAAATCTCACTGATTTTGGAGGGTATTCACTTTTTTTTCCCTGTGATACTTCTGTGCATGTAATAACAATAAATTCATATACCTTTTCTCCTGTTGATCTACCTATCGTCAGTTTATTTCATAGACCCAGCTAAACAAACCGGGGAGGGTAGACAGTCTTTTCCCTACAATACACAATCATGTATTTCCAAGTTGAGATCACCTGGAAATAACACACCCCAGTAGTAACCAGCACACACCAGCATCCAGACGTTTGTGTCTAATACCATTGTCCAATAAAAGAAACTTAAGATCCCTCGGAAAATGGCCAATTCTAGGCCTGGGCTGGGAATATACAAGATGAGCTTGGGATATCTTATAGTGCCAGAAAGTAAGGAAGTGCTAAAATCACACACACACACACACACACACACACACACACACACACACACACAGTTAAAGCAATTGGCATAAAAGCCATTTGAAAGGGTTCCCAATAACAAAAGCTGAAACAATTTGAGCAAGAAAATACATAAAGTAGTATTGGATTATAACCCAAAATAGAAAATACATATCCATGAGTTCATCCTGATAAAAATAAATGATGACATCAATAAATTAGTGGGAAAAAATAGACAAATCTATAGAACAAAAATTCCAAATAATTTATGAGGATAATGCCCCTTCAAGAAAGTGGAGCATAACTCCCTTAAATGTGAGCTTTTACTTTCTAAAGGGTACAGTAGGGAAGGGAGTACAAGGAGTAACTTTATTTATATTGAAGAAGCCTGACAAACATTACCTCAATGAAGTCATCAAGCTTAATGTCATCAAGCTTAAAGTGATAAGTTGTGTTGACAGCATATGCCCTTGATAGGATATGATGACAATGTCACTTTACATCTGTGGTCTTCCACTCAAGAAACTGTAGAGTTGGGCTGCTTGTGAGAAAAACATCTGACGAGCCCAAATTGAGGATCATCCTACAAAATATCTGACTAGTACTCCTCAAAACTGTCAGGGTCATCAAAAACAAGGAAAGCCTGTGATTCACAGACCTATACCTCTGAAGCAAATAATACATCCTGTGTTAATAAAAAAAAAAAAAAGGAAAGTCTGAAACACTGTCCCAGACAAGCAGAGACCAACGACACGATGATTAAATGTAATGTGGTATCCTAGAAAGGATTCTGGAACACAAAAAAGACATTAGGGAAAACTAAGGAATTTTGAATAAAATATAGACTTAATAATAGTGTATCAATATTGGTTCAATAGTTGTGCCAAGTTTAATATACTGTAAGTATAAATATTAATGTAAGATGGTACCAATAGGAGAAACACAATGTTGGATATACAAGATCCCTATGTATAAACTTTGCAACTTTTCCATAAATCTAAAACTATTCTAAAATTAAAGGTTTAGGGGTGCCTGGGTGGCTCAGTTGGTTAAGCATCTGCCTTCTGCTTAGGTCATGCTCCCAGGGTCCTGGGATTGAGCCCCACATCGGGCTCCTGGCTCAGCGGAGAGTCTGCTTCTCCCTCTCCCTCTCCTTCTGTGCTTTCTCTCTCTCTCTCTCTCTCTCTCTCTCTCTCTCTCTCTCAAATAAATTAACAACAAAATAATAACAATAAAATTAAAAGTTTATTTTTTAAAAGGTAATTTAACAAATTTCAACTGATCTTTTACTCATGTCAGTAGCTACATATTATCCCCTTTACAATAAATATGTGTTATCAGACAACATGAGTTTCTAATGACTTCTGCTTTTTTACTCTCCTTTTTATAGATTATTTTACAGCAGCAATATAAAATTCACTTTAACTCACTCTCCTTTGTAAAATCACTGATCTATAATTTTCCATGTGAGCATCTGATCAATGTTTAATAATTTTCCCAGGGAGGGGGGGAGAGAAATAATAGGAATCTACTTGTTGTAATACGAAAGCAATTAGCTCACACCCAAGAGAGTCTTTGGGTTTGACATATACTCCCATACTTCTAGAGGTTCCTACTAAATATGGGGTGTGCTTTCAGAACACCCCGGAAGGGGCAGGCCAGAACAGTGACAGAGTCTGTTGGCTTAGAGGACCTGAAGAGACTTGCCACTGCTGAGTATTCTCTGTGCCAGATAACACTGAATGGGAACACCATCTCCTTCCTCCCCAACGCTCCAAGAACAGCCTTAGTCTCAAAGAC
The DNA here is from genome assembly GCA_002007465.1 of Ailurus styani. Classification (NCBI taxonomy): domain Eukaryota; kingdom Metazoa; phylum Chordata; class Mammalia; order Carnivora; family Ailuridae; genus Ailurus; species Ailurus styani. The sequence continues at coordinate 927,148 of LNAC01000148.1, forward strand.
AGTCTACTCATTGGAGTTCAGAGGCCCCAAAATATTTTAAAAAGTCTTTTAGGTAAATGCTGTGAAAGATGTAAGCCAGATGATTCACAGACCTGTACCCCTGGGGCAAAGAATAAAAAAAATAAATTAAAAAATTTAAAAATAAATAAATTTTTTAAAAAAGTCTTTTAGGTCAGTTTCCCAAGGTTGATATCAATGTAGCTCTGTGGCCTTAGAGGACCCCAAAGAGGAAGCATGTAGGGAAAGCTCCTGTGAGCCAGACAACCCCATTTGCTCTCCTGCCTAGACATAGGGCATCCTCAATAGATCTACATCTCACTGAAAGGCTCTCTCAGGAGGAAATAACCAGTACTGGGTACTCTCTAGAGTGTAAGGCTTTACCAGATTTGATAACTGCTACTGACAGCAACACCTGTTTTCTTCTTCTTAAGAGACCTCTGGCTTATGAGAATTTGAAACATTTCTAACTATCTCCAGTATACTCTCTATCATATTTTGAAGGTCAGCTACTCTAACTATCCAGTGGTGATTATGAAGATTATCTGTACATTGAACAGGTGACCTGACAGAGAAAAAGAACTGCACTTTCTATGTATTCTTAACTCCCGCCCTCTAGGGATCAGACTGTGTCTTGTCTTTCCTATTTGTAAATGCCAATTTGATCTAACTCTCAAAGAGGCAAAACATTATCAGATAAGGTTTAAAAAACATCTTGAGTTGGGTTAAACATTAAATTTAAATTAATTTGGTTATATTTATATATCAAATTTATATGTATTTATTAAGAATGTTTATTATATTTATTTTATTTTTTATAAACATTTTCCAGGAGTGTAGTAAGGTGCTAATAGTGGTGATCTCCAAGTGGTGGGCATGTTTTTATTTAATACTTTTTGTTTAATTTATATTCTACACTACTGTATACTAATAATACATTAATGCAGTTTATGTATACTAATAATAAAATGTTACTTTTTTTTGCTAATTTGTGCATTCAGTGCATTAAATTTCTATACTTTCTACCTGTTCCCTGCCTGGCAGAAAAGTGGTTTTAAAAGGATAATTTAGGGGTGCCTGGGTGGCTCTGTGGGTTACGCCTCTGCCTTCAGCTCAGGTCATGATCTCAGGGTCCTGGGATCAAGCCCCACATCGGGCTCCCTGCTCAGCAGGGAGCCTACTTCCTCCTCTCTCTCTGCCTCCCTCTCTGCCTACTTGTGATCTCTCTCTCTGTCAAATAAATAAATAAAATCTTTAAAAACTAAATAAATAAAAGGATAATCTATTTAATGAAATAGAAAAGCTACAAAAATATATACCAAGAATGTTAATATACTGAGTTCCTATTAATATATAAAATGCTTCTCAAAGTTTTCCACAAGGTGTTGACCTTCAAGGTGGAAATTTCCAAACTATTTTCACTCACTACTATAAAAATTGCATGAGTGGTCAGGCCTAAACACAGATGGGAACACTTGGTGATGCCTGGATGACAAAAAAGATAATAAGGGCCAGAGGCTGAGCTGTTTTCTTTACACTGCACCTGGTGTATGGGGGCCCAAAATGTCCCAAAGGTGATGGCATAATTGGTTGCTGAGAAAATGAACTTAATGTCACGGAAAGGTCAGTCGTAACACTGAAAACTATTTGCACTGAAAACCAGTTACTGCCAATTACTTTGAACCTAATTTTTATAGTTATTTCTTCAACTGTTTGCATGCCCGGGATCAGTTTAAATTCTGGAACCCCTGAAAACATATTTCATAAAGTTCCCCATTTCTGCTGCTTATTCACTCCTACCATAGCAGAATGCCAGGAAGGAAAGAAATAATTCCAAACCAAGGCTGAAAGATGTTCCTTTTGAAGCCCTCGTGGGTCATCTGCTAGAGCAGTCTGTTTTTACCCTCAAGTCAGCAATAATGCCTAGTGTAGTATAACTGATCAAATAAACAGCAGGCCCGAAATCCTTATTTCTTAAATCTTAATTATTTATTCTGTGATACTCAAAGTGTCTTGCAGACTTGCTCAGCCTGGCTTTTCCATACTCTGGTCAGCCTGGGAATTAGGCACAGCCCTGAAATCAAGTAATTTGGTGCCGCCCACAAGTGATCTGCTTATCTATGGACACTTGTCTAGCCACCGAGCCCTACCACTGCTTTCCTCATGTCCCTTCATGTAAACTTATAACTTAAACACTGCAAAAGTAAAAATCAAGTCTAAATAGAGATTTTTAAAAAGGTTTTAACCCTTTTAAAAGGTTTTCTCAAAACATTGACATTTCTCAAAACAATGGTCAAAGTGAAAATTTCTTACCTGTATGTTTTCCAGACATTGGCATAGAGAAGAGAACTCTTTGGAATCAGTTTGTAACTTTAGTTGGCATTTGCTTCTGTACTGAGATTTTTGCTTTGTTTTGTTTTGCTTTTTGCTGAGATTTTAGAGGTGTGCTTTTTCTTTTGAATCACTCAATCCACACTTACTAAACACCTACATCTACAAAGCGTACAGACATTGCATGCTACAAGAAATACAAATTATAAGCCTTAGTACTTATTATTACAGAGTTTATAATCTAGCTGAAAAAATCAGAAATAACTGTGAAAGCCTTAATAACAACAGCAAGAAATAGAAATAGATTATAAATCCAATTCTGTGGTTGAATATGATGAAGGTCCTGGGATCATGACTTGAGCCAAAGACAGACGTTTAACGACTGAGCCACTCAGATGCCCCTATCGAATAGTATTCTAACTTTCTTAGGAATACCATTTATAAAAATTGAATTCTTACAATGAATTTGGAATGTATACAAAGTGATAATCCTGCAAAATAATAGGCAAAGAGTAGTATCTATAGAAGTGGAACAAGCAAAGAGCAAAAGAAACTATATTGGGATGGAAAAGAAACCATTGTCTTAAACCATCTATGATTTATAACTTTCACCAATACCTTAAAGAGGGAATTTAAAACATTTACGTGTATATGTATTATGTGTTTGTGTGTAATATCTCTAGAAGATTATACCAGGCACTAATAATAGAGATTGCTTCAGAGTAGAAAAACTGGAACACTAAGAAAGAGACTTAACATTTTACTGTGCACCCTATTGAACCTACTTATTTTGTTCTATGTGTATGCATTAAGTAGTTTAAAAAAACAAAGCAAACAATATTTAAATGCATGCATATAACACCTAAAAGGACTCTTACCAATATGTTAATACTGGTTGCTTTTCTTTTCTCTTTTGTATTTTATAATTTTCACATTTTCTACAATAAATGTGTATTTAATTTAAAATCACAAAAATACATATTTTTAAATTTTTCTAAAAACATGGAAAATAGTGAATAACCAATGAATTGAAATAAATATAATTAATAATGTCAATATTCCCACTGTACAGTATTACTAGCTGTTGCATATAATTTCACTTAACAATATACAAAACTAAATCTAGTTCTCATTAAACAATATTCATTTTCAACTAACCTCTTTTGTTTTTTTCATTAATTCTACATATTAAGGACCCTATTGGGTATTGTTACAGATTCTTGAAATAAGTGGTCCCTACCCCTGGATATTTAGGTATCTGGCAAGTACAATATTGGGTAAGGAGCACTCCAAACATGCTTTAACATCGCTAATTTCTATATATTACCTACTCAAGACTGGTCCCAGAGAAGCAGATGCATCTAACAAAGAGTAATTTATAAATTAAGCTTTCATATATAAAATGTCTTTAAAACTTTTCTACCTATACCTATTAATGTCTAGATTAATAGGTGACATGAGAAAGTTTAAAATTTTTATTATGACATTTCTCCAAAGAAAATATACAAATGGACAGACAATAAGTTCTGAAATGACACTCAACATCATTAGTCATTAAGAAATAAAAATGAAAACCACAAGATCCTAGTTCATCCACAAGGATGACAATAACCAGTAACAGACAGTAACACAGGTTGGCAAGGATGCAGAGAAATCAGAACCTTCATACATTGTCGGTGGAAATGTAAAATCATGCAGCTGCTTTGGAAAACAGTTAAGTAGTAGTTCATCAAAAAGTTAAACTTAGAATTTCCATATGACCCAGTAGCTCCCCTTCTATATATAAACACAGAGAAATGAAAGAACATTTCCACAAAAAAAATTGTACATGTTCACAGCAGTATTACTATAAACAAAAGGTGGAAATAATCCAAATGTCCATCAGTTGATGAATGGCTAAACAAAATGTATATCCATACAATAGAATATTATTTACCATAAAAAGGAAGGAAGCACTAATAAATACTACAACATGAATGAACCTCGAAAATATTATGCTTAGGTTAAAGAAGCCAAACACAGAAGGTTACATGTAATTGCATGATAACATTTAGACGATATGTCCAGAGATAGAAAGTGGATTAGTGTTTGCTAGGAGCTGAGGGGAGGAGCGAACTGGGAGTGACCACCGATGGATACAGAGTTTCTTTTAGAGGTGATGAAAATGCTCTAGAATTAGAACAATCTAGTGGTGATGGTGCTAAAAACTACTAAATTGTACATTTTCATGGAATGAGTTTTATGGTATGTGAATTAAATCTCAATGATTTTTAAAAATTTATTTATGAGCTGCATGCCCAAAATCAGAGTATCAATCTGAGTATCAACCTAAGTTTATTGCCCCAGTGGCATAAACATAATGAGGGCTGGTTCTTTGGGAGACCATAATGATATTATTACTTATTAACTAGCATATTTAAACTAATTCAATACAGGCCATATTTAAAATCTCTTCAGGTGGAGCACTGGGTGTGGTGCATAAATAATAAATCTTGGATCACTGAAAAAAATAAAGTTAAAAAATAAATAAATAAATACAATATCAAAAAATAAAAATAAATTAAAAAATTAAATCTCTTCAGGGGTAAACTAATTCTTAAAGTTTACCTTGGAATTTATTGCTAAACGTAATATGACACACAAATAAAAGAAAATTTGCTTTTTTTCCACAAAATTTCACTATAACAGCATAGTGGTTCTGGTTGTTTTTAGAGTTTTATCACCAAGCTTGAACTACCAAATATCAAATTGGACTTATTACAGCAAGTGTTTGACGGCATAAATGAATATGAACAAAGTCTGACTTCAAATATTCATCAATATATTTCCTTCTATATTATACACAAAGATTATGCAATCTGTTTTCATTAACGAAAACTAAACATTATTACAACTGATTTTAAAATTAGAATCTTTTTCTAATATTGAGAGTATATTATAGTTATTGAACTTCTGTGTATTTTGACTATTTCAATGAAAACACCTAAATACTCTTTTTGGTTACAATGTTACAATATAACATTGTAAGAGGACAAAAAAATAGCTGAATAACAGTTCTTAACCCCTCATTTTCCTCTTTCTCCCCTGTACATATGGAGTACTCAAGTTTTGTTTTTTTTTTTTTAAGATTTTATTTATTTACTTGACACAGAGAGAGAGATTACAAGTAGGCAGAGAGGCAGGCAGAGAGACAGGAAGAGGAGGAAGCAGGCTCCCTGCTGAGCAGAGAGCCCGATGTGGGCCTCGATCCCAGGATGCTGAGATCATGACCTGAGCTGAAAGCAGAGGCTTTAACCCACTGAGCCACCCAGGCGCCCAGAGTACTCAAGTTTTACTTAAAAGTGTTAAAATGCTAAGTAAAAAAATTTTATTTAGCATTTCATTAGAAAATTTTTAATGAGCCAATAAAGTAGAACTTTATTTTATAATGCTGAATTAGCTATTTACTTCTGCATAACAGATGACCCCAAATCATAGTGACTTAAAACAAAAGCATTTATTATCTCACAGTTTTTGAGGGTTTGGAATTTGATAGCAGCTTTGCTGGGTGCCTTAGGTTCAGAATCTCCCATAAGATTGTTGGAGCTACATTCATCTTAAAGGCTTAACTGAGACTAGAAGATCCACTTCTGCAAAAGCTCACCTACATGGCTTCAGGCAGGAGGCCTCGATTCCTCACTGCACATAGAGCTGTCTAATGTATCTTCAAAACCTGTCAACTGGCTTCCCCCAGAGTTAGTGACCCAAATGAAAGAGAAAGGAAGAAGCCATGATGCTTTTTATGATCTAGTCCTGAAAATCACATATCATCATTTCTACCATATTCTATTAATAAGTAAAGTTAGTCCAGCCCACACTCAGAGAGATGAATTAGTTTCCACATTTAAAGGAAGAGAGAAATGGCAAAGAATTTGTGGACATAATTTTAAATCTCCACAAGCCCTTTAAAATCAATTGGGTAGCATGAGTATAATTAATGCATTGAAAATAAACCTCGTATATGTATTAGTTTGGCTCCAAATTTCACTTGACTAATTTTGGAAATTCTACAATAGGACTCTAATTCTTTTGTTTGGAAAAATTTTCCTCTATTTCATGTATCACTATTTTCTGAAAGAAAAAGTCAAGGAATAAGAATAAAAGCAATGTGACAGAGATTATTAATTCTCATCAAACATTCCTGTGCTTCTGTAAATTTCATAGCCTTCCCTACAGTTTGGGGTAATATAACGGGTTCTGAACAATAAAATATAAGTGGAAGTGATGAATGTCACATTCATGCTAAGACAGATAAGGCTAAGTTGCCTTATTATAGCCCTCTGTTTCTGTCCGTTGGCAACCATGAATAGCACACGTTCCAGTTGGTGGGTCTACAAGAAGGAAGATGTCCCAGTTGCTGTTGGACTGTATTGTAAGTGAAAAGTAATCATGTATTGTGTTAAGCCATTAAAATGTAGGGACCTTTTATCTAGCACAGCAGAGCCTAAAGTGACCAATTCATACTGCTAACACTTCAGTTAAATATTTAAAAGTACAATTCTCTTATGTCCTAAACAAATGTGTTTGTCTTCACTGAAAATTAAGGTGTTACCTTTCAAGAATAAATAAAAGCAACTGATACCAGAATATTTAAATCCAGTCAGTGCAACCTCACCTTGAATCCCAGTTAACTATGATCTAATTGTAGACATAAAGAAAAATAGCCTCAAGAACAAAGAAACTGGGGCGCCTGACTGGCTCAGTCATTAAGTGTCTGCCTTAGGCTCAGGTCATGATCCCAGGGTCCTGGGATCGAGCCCCACATCAGGCTCTCTGCTTAGCGGGGAGCCTGCTTCTCCCTCTCCCAGTCTCCCTGCTTGTGCTCCCTCTCTCGAGGTGTCTCTCTCTGTCAAATAAATAAATAAAATTTTTTAAATAAAAAAAAAGACCAAAGAAACTTTGAGGAAGAATTCAGGATGACAGTTCAATCTCAGCAAAACACAGGGATTAAGAGAAACGATGAAAGTTCATGCTTTTATGTTGAATTCACTCAAATACTTCTTAAAGCTAAATCTAAGACTTAAAAAACAATTCATGGACAAAGAAAAAAAAACAAATTAAATAAACATATTTCTAATCTTTGGAGACTAAAATCTAAGATAAATTATTGTTTCCCATGTCACAAAACCTCGGGCTATTTACATACTAAGTAATCTAAAATTAAATTCTTAAATCCAACCAGTATTGTTTAGAAATTTGGTCAAAAGTGTCTTTTGGCATACCAGAAAATAGGTTAAGGAAGGTGAAGAGGATGATGCTGTTCAAAAGAAGAGGTGACAATTGGGAATTAAGAAAACTAGCAACAAAGGAAAAGCAGGAAAGACCAGTAAATCAGTGGAAGAAAGAGGGAGCCAGATTATTTTAAATTAAGAAAAACAAGTACTGATAATTAATTCAATTTCATTTAAAAAGAAAAAAGGACCAGTGATTTGTTATTTTATTTTTGGCCTGCAGGTGGCAGCTCCTGCTAAATATATAATAGAAATGTTTCTGAATAATTTCTACACCATCATCAGGTCAGTCTCTCACTTTCAAAAGGGGTGGGGGTTGGGGAGGGGCCAAAATTGTATTTCAGTTACTTCTCACATAATACCAAAGCAGCAATTTTTCAAAATAGCTTTAATTCTCAAAACATATAAAACAAATACCTTTCTGGGGTATATTAGAAACAAAATAACAAATATATGTACATTTCTTCCAATGTAGCTATTCTCAATTATTTCTTAAGCCTTTTGGGATTGTGTCTTGTTTTGTTGCTTTTGTAAATTTTGTATTGTTAGAACTCATTGGCGTACTCTTGCTCAGATCATGAAATACCAGGATTGGGTGGATGGGACAAGCACTATACATTATAGTCACTATACTCATTACATTAAAAAATGATAAATATACACAAAGACCACTGTTTATTTTTTCAAGGTACATATATTTCTAAATAAGTATCAGGAGAGTGTATTGGAAGAGCATATATTGCATGCACCAATTCTAGTGTCTATGGAGGAAAGGGAATGGGATAGGGGACAGAAAATGAAAGGGAAAAGGGGAGCCTGGGTGACTCAGTCGGTTAAGCATCTGCCTTCTGCTCAGGTCATGATCTCAGGGTCCTGGGATCGAGCCCTGTGTTGGGTTCCCTGCTCAGTGTGGAGTCTGCTTCTCCCTCTCCTTCTGCCCCTCTCCCCTCCCCCGCAACTCGTGCTCTCTCTCTCCCTCAAATAAATAAAATCTTTAGAAAAAAAAGAAAGAAAGAAAATGAAAGGAAAAAAAATTAAGTACATTTAAATTTACCCCTAAGTAGTTCATGGTTCTGTTGCTTTGGTAAATAGCATGTTGTTTATTTCATTTTTCCAATCACTTGTTTTTAGCATATATAGAAATATATTTCATTTTTATATATTGATCTTATATCCTGAAATTTTGCCAAATTCACTTACTGACATTTCTATGTTTTTTGTAAATTCATTTTGGGATTTTCTATGTAGATGATTGTGTCATTTATGAATAAAAACAAAGAATACCTACTTGCCAATCTGCATTACTATTATTTCTTTTTCTTGCCTTATTTCACGGTCTAGAACTTCCAGGTTAATAGAAATGGTGAGAGCTGATATCCTTGCGTGGTTCTTGATCTTAGCAAGAAAATAGTCACTCTCTCATCATTAAATATGATAATAGTTGTAGGTATTTAACAGACTCCATTTGTCAGATTGAGAAAGTTCCCTTGTATTCCTAGTTTACTAAAAATTTTTATCATACATGGATGTTAAATGTCAAATACTTTTTTCTGCGTCTAGTGAGAAGATCATATGTATTTTTTCATTTTATTCTATCGATACGTGGAATTACGCTGATCAATTACTGAACCTGAACCAAGCTTACATTCCTGGGATAATCCAATCAGATTACAATGTATTACCCTTGTTTATATTACTAAATTTGATTAGCTAATATTTTGCGGAAGATATTTACATCTATGTTTATAAGAGATTGTATTATATTGGTTTATTTCTTTTTAAAATGTTCGGTTGAATTCACTAGTGAAGCCATCTAAGCCTGGAATTTTCCTTGTGGGAAAGAGGTTTTTAACTACTAATTCAATTTGTTTAATAGATGTAGGACTGCTCAATCTATTTCTTCTTTTTTTTTCTATCATTATTTCTTTTTTTAATTATTATTAACATATAATATATTATTTGTTCCGGGGTACAGGTCTGTGATCTATCTCATTTTGAGTGAACTTCGGCATTTTGCATATTTCAAGGAATTTTTCCATTTCTTTGAAATTATCAAATTTATTGGCATAAAGTTGTTCACACATTAGCTTATTTTCCTTTTAATGCTTGTGAGATCTGTAGTGATAGAGTTTATTTCACTTTGAATCTTTGTAATTTGTCTTCTCTATTTTTTTATTAGTCCAGCTAATAGTTTGTTCTTTTCAAGGAAACATCTTTTATTTTATTGATTTTCTTTGTATTTCTCTGTTTCCTATCTCACGAATTTCTGTTCTTACCATTATTTCCTTCCTTCTGCTTATTTTGTTCTTCTTTTCTAGTTTCTTAAGGTAAAAATTGAGGTCATTATTTGCGAGTTCCTTTTTGATATAGATATTTAATGCTACACATTTCTCTCTTAACTGCTTCAGATGTCCCACAAGTTTTGATATGTTGTGCTTTCACCTTTATTCAACACAAATACTCTCTAATTTTCTTTATAATTTCCTTTTGATCCAAGGAACCCATTTAGAATTGTGTTTTTTCATTTTCCAATATTGCAGGATCTTTCCAGGTACCTTTCTGCTACTGATTTCTAGTTTACTTCTTTTGTAGTTGAAGAATATATTTTTATGACTACAATCATTTTAAATTTGTAGAGATTTCTATATACAGTCTACTTTGGTGAATATTCTATCTGTACTTAAAAGAATATATTTTGCTGTTATTGAATAGAAAATGCTATAAATATCAATTAGATCAAGCTGATTGCTTAGGTTTTTCTAGATCCATAACTGATTTTTGGTCTACTTTTTCTATCAGTTACTGAGATAGGGATATTGAAATTCCAATTATATTTGTGGAGTTGTCTACTTTCAGTTCTATCAGTTTCTGTTTCAGTCTTTTCAAATTCTGTTATTAGGTGTGTAGATATTTAGGATTGTTATATTTTTTTGATACACTGATCTCTTTATCATTATGTAATAGTTCTCTTTATCTCAGGTAAAATTTCTTGCTCTAAAGTCTACTTTCTCTGATATAAATACAGCCACTCAAACTTACTTTTAATTAGCTAATATTTTTGTGCAAGCTTTTTTCTTTTAGCTAGTCTATGTCTTCAAATTTAAATTACACTTATTTTAGGCAAAATATAGTTGGGTCTTGTTTTTATATTCTGTCTAACAAAGTCTGCCATCTACCTGGGGTGGTTAAAGCATTTATATTTGATGTAATTATTTATATAACTGAATTTAAATCCTCTACCTTGCTATTTGCTTCCTTTTTCCCCAGCACTAGGCTATCATTGCTTATTATTTGATGGGCAATTCACAGTAGGATAGAGAGGAGTCTCATTTCTCTTGTCGATCCTCAGCCTTAGGCAGGCCTTGAGTTCCCAGGACCTTGGTTATGGGCTTTTTCAGTATTTCTGCCCCCCGCCCCCACCCCACCCAGGAATCAAACTCTTGGTAGTCAGGCTGGAGAGAGTTTTCTGCCGCTCCTCCAGATCCCCTTTCCTATTTACTCAATGCAAGGTTCATGGTAGTCGCAGAAGGGTTTCTGTTCTAATTTCTGTGGCAAATGGCTTTTGCTTCTATCCCTACCCTCAGTAGAACTGTATCTTTGCCTAGATCCAACACCCCCACACCCCCACTCCCACCCCGAAACACACACACACACATACCCACACACACACACACTGAGGCAGTAGATCTTGGACTGGGTCCTAGGATGCTTTCCTGGCCCTCCCCAGAGATTTACAGCTTTTGTTTTACATATGGGAAAAGTCTAGAAAGTGGATAGATTTTCATGTCTGTGTGGCACCAAAGGGCATGCTCTCAGATCTCCCTACTCATACCCAATATTTCTTGTAAAGACCAGGTAGAAGCAATGAAAAAACACTGACAGATGAATGTGGACTCTAGGACTCCCAAAGATCCTAACCTGTCATACAACTGCTTCACCTTTGGCAAAACACAAAAGGAAGAGGTTGCTGCTATGAAAGAAAAAGGACAGAGTTAACATACAGTGTTATATTAGTTTCAGGTGTACAATATAGTAATTTAACAGCTTCGTACAACACTGTGTTCATCACAAGTACACCCTTTAGTCCTCATCACCTATTTAACCCATCCACCCATCCACCTCCCCTCTGGTAACCATCAGACTCATCTCTATAAATAAAAGTCTGTTTCTTGCTTTCTCTCTATTTTTTCCCCTTGCTTGTTTGTTTTGTTTTTTAAATTCCACATAGGAATGAAACCATACAGTATTTGTCTTTGACTTATTTCACTTAGCATTATACTCTCTAGCTCCATCCGTGTTGATGCAAATGGCAAGATTTCATTCTTTTTATGGCTGACTAATATTCCATTGTGTATAAATACCACATCTTCTCTATCCATTAATCTACCAATTGACACTTGGGCTCTCTCCATATCTTGGCTATTATAAATAATGCCTCTGTAAATATAGGGGTTCATGTATCCCTTTGAATTAGTGTTCTTATATTTTGGGGGTAGATATCCGGTAGTGCAATTCCTGGATGGTAAGGTAGTTCAATTTTTAATTTTTTGAGAAACATCCATAGTGTTTTCCACAGTGGTTGCACTAGTTTGTATTCCCACCAAAAGCACATGAGTATTCCTTTTTCTCCACATCCATGCCAACACATATTGTCTCTTGTGTTATTGATTTTAGCCATTCTGACAGGTGTAAGGTGATTTCTCACTGTAGTTTTGATTTGCATTTCCCTGATGGTGAGTGATGATGAGCATCTTTTCATGTGTCTCTTCACCATCTGGATGTTGTCTTTGGAGAAATGTCTGTTCATGTTTTCTGCTCATTTCTAATTGGATTATTTGTTTTTTGGCTGTTGAGTTTTATAAATTCTTTATATATTTGGATACTATCCTTTATTGAATATGTCATTAGTAAATATCTACTCCCACTCTGCAAGTTGCCTTTTAGTTCTGTTGATTTTTTCCTTTGCTGTGAATAAGCTATTTATTTTGATCTATTCCCAGTGTTTTATTTTTGCTTTTTTCCCCTTGCCTCAGGAGACATATCTAGAAAGACATTGCTATTGCTGATGTCAGAGAAGTTACCACCTGTGTTCTTTTCAGGATTTTTATGGTTTAAGGTCTCACATTTGGGTCTTCCATCCATTTGGAATTTATTTTTCTGTATGGTAGAAAAATTGGTCCAGTTTCTTCTTTTGCATATAGCTGTCCAGTTTTCCCAACACGGTTTGTTGATGAGACTGTCTTTTTCCCATTGGATATTCTTTCCTGCTTTGTTGACGGTTAATTGACCATATAATTGTGGGTTTATTTCTAGATTTTCTATTCTGTTTCATTGACCTATGTGTCTGTCTTTGTGCCAGTACCATATTGTTTTGATAACTACAGCTTTGTAAGATAACATGAAGTCCAGAATTGTGATGCCTCTAGCTTTGCTTTGATTTTTCAAGGTTGCTTTGGCTATTTGGGGTCTTTTGTGGTTCCATATAAATTTTAGGATTACTTGTTACAGTTCTGAGAAAAATGCTGGTGGTATTTTGATAGGGATTGCATTAAATGTATAGATTGCTTTGGGTAGTATAAACATTTTAACAATATTTGTTCTTCCAACCCATGAACATAAAATGTCTTTCCACTTCTTTGGGTCTACTTAACTTTCTTACATCAATGTTACAGTTTTTGGAGTACAGGCCTTTCACCACTCTGGTTAGGTTTATTCACAGGTATCTTATTTTTGGTGCAATTGTACATGGGATTGTTTTTCTTAATTTACCTTTCTGCTGATTCATTATTAGTATATGGAAATCCAACAGACTTCTGCACATTGATTGTGTATTCTAAGACTTTACTGATCTTGTATCCTAAGACTTCCTTGAATTCCTTTTGGATACTAAGACTTTACTCAGTTCTAGCAGTTTTTTGGTAGAATCTATATATAGGATCATACCATCTGCAAATAATGAAAGTTTTACTACCTCTTTACTGATTTGGAGTCATTTTATTTCTTTTTGTTGTCTGATTTCTGTGGCTAAGACTCCCAGTATTATGTGGAATAAAAGTGGTGAGAGTGGACATCCTTACCTTGTTCCTGACCTTAGGAGAAAAGCTCTGTTTTTCCCCATTAAAGATGATGTTAGCTATGGGTAACTTTCATAGATAGCCTTTATTATGTTTAGGTATGTTCCCTCTAATTCTATTCTGTTGAGGGTTTTTATCATGAATGAATGTTGTACTTTGTCCAATGCTTTTTCTGCATCTATTGAAGTGATTATATAATTTTTATACTTTCTCTTCTTGATGTGATGTATCACATTGATTTGCAAAAGATGAACCATCCTTGCAGCCTCAGAATAAATCCCACTTGATTGTGGTGAATGATTCTTTTTTTAATGTATCATTGAATTCGATTTGCTAGTATTTTATTGAGAATTTTTGTAGCTATGTTCATCAGGGAGATTTGCCTGTAATTCTGTTTTAGTGGTGTCATTATCTGGCTTTGGTATCAGGGTAATGCTGGCCTCATAGAATGAATTTGGAAGTTTTCCTTCTTTTCCAATTTTTTTTTTAAATAGTTGAGATGACTAGGCATTAACTCTTTAAATGTTTGGTAGAATTCACCTATGAAGCTGTCTAGTCCTGAACTTTTGTTCTTTGGCACTTTTTTGATTACTGATCCAACTTCTTTGCTGATTATTGGTCTGTTCAAATTTTCTATTTCCTCCCATATCAGTTTTGGTAGTTTTTATGTTTCTCGGGATTTATCCATTTCTCGTAGGTTGTCCAATTTGTTGGTTTATAGTTTTTTATAATACTCTGTTTGTATTTCTGTGGTGTTAGTTGTTATTTCTCCTTTCTCATTTGCAATTTCCTTTATTTGAGCCCTTTCTCTTTTTTTCCTTGTTAAGTCTGGCTAGAAGTTTATCAATTTTATTGATTTTTTTCAAGGAAACAGCTCCTGGTTTCATTGATCTGTCCTATTGTTTTTTTAGTTCCTATATCATTTATTTCTGCTCTGATCTTTATTATTTCCTTCCTTGTGCTCGTTTTGGGTTCTGTTTGTTCTTTTTCTAGCTTCTTTAAGTGTAATGTTGTTTGAGATTTTTCTTGCTTCTTGAGGTAGGCCTGTATTGCTTTTGCGGCATCCCACAGGTTTTGGGCCATAGTGTTTTCATTTTCATTTGTTTCCATGTACTTTTTCATTTCTTCTTTGATTTCCTGGTTGATCCATTCAATATTTAGTAGCATGCTATTTAACCTCCATGTATTTGTAGTCTTTCCAGATTTTTTATTGTGGCTGATTTCTAGTTTCATAGCATTGTGCTCAGAAAATATGCCTGGTGTATATTCAATCTTCTTAAACTTGTTGAGGCTTGTTTTGTGGGTAATATGTGATCTATTCTGGAGAATGTTCTGTGTGCACTTGAACAGAATGTGTATTCTGCTGTTTTAGGATGGAATGTTCTGAGTATATTTGTTAAATCCATCTATTTCAGTAGGTCATTCAAAGCCACTGTTTCCTTATTCATGTTCTCTTAAGATGACCTGTCCATTGATACAAGTGAGGTGTTAAAATCCCCTACTATGGTTGTGTTATGGTCCCTTCATGTTTGTTATTAACTGTTTTATGTATTTGAGTGTTCCTATCTCAGGTGCATAAATATTTACAATTGTTATATCTTCTTGTTAGATTGTCCCTTTATTATTATATAGTGCCCTTCCCTGTCTCTTGTTACAGTCTTTGTTTTAAAGTCCATTTGTCCAATATAAGTATTGCTACTCTGGCTTTTTTAAAAATCCATTTGAATGATTGATGTTTCTCCATCCTCTAACTTTCAATCTACAGGTGTCTTAAGGTCTAAAATGGATCTCTTATAGGCAGCATATAGATGGGTCTTGGTTTTTTATCCATTCTTGTCATCCTATGTCTTTTGATTGGAGTATTTAGTCCATTTCATTCAAAGTAATTATTGACAGATATGTATTTGTTGCCATTTTATTATTTGTTCTGTGATTGTTTCTGAAGATTTTCTCTGATCCTTTCTTGTCTTTCTCTCTTTCATGTTTTATTGATTTTCTTTAGTGATATATTCAGATTTCTTTCTCTTTATTCCTTGAATATTTATTAGTGGTTTTTGATATACGGTTACATTTGTATATAACCACTCCATGACCTCTGCATTTAGCAATCTTCTTATTTGCTGATGTTGTCAATTTCAGTTAGTGTAGAGGAGTTAATTTTCTTGTCAAGTGAACTTTGAGTGGTTTGTTTTGTTTTGTTTTCTTTCTTGCTTGCTTGCTTGACTTCTTTTTACCAGTATACTTGTGTAGATTTCAATCTTTGAAGGAAGGACCCCAATTATGAAGAAATTTTATGAAATATTCCAGTCCTTAATAAAAGACTCCCCTATTTTTTAAACCTCTCTTGATGGCTTATTTTTCTCTGCATAATTCTAATGCTCCTCAACTGCTCATTCATTCTTAGTAGGGTTAACCATGTGTAAAGTGCACAATATGTGCCAGACACCATGGTAGAAAATTTTATGTACATTATCTTCTCACCACACAGCCTCTTTCCATTTCTTGATACCCTTATCTTCTGCTCTGTCCTAATTCTCAATTCTAGTGTCTCTAGGCCTGATCTTTGTCCACAGGTTGAGCTGCACATTTCCAACAGATTTCTGAGGGTTTTTTTTCCCATATTGTCCTCACTTGCCCCCTTAAACTTGATACGTCTGATTTAGGAAGCATACTTTTATACTTTTTACATACATTTATGCCATTCGAGCTGCCATTTTATATCACACCAGAAAATATGTGCTAAAAAATTACCAGAAAATATTACAGCTTATTTCAAGTCATTCTAAATAGTGAAATAATTCTATATACCTCAAATGCTATGAAATTGTATTTTTTAATGATTTGATATTCCTCACCTATGTTATTGACCACGCTAAAAGGAAAATAAGAGGCAGCTGAAAAATCACCACAAAATATATTAAGTACCCACTTTAATTTAAGAATATGAAAATATAATTCCCAAAAAAGATGAATTTCACAAAATTTGGAAAAAGAGATTAATAAAAATCATTCTCTGAGTTAACTTTTACAACGTTCCCCAAAATTCTATCAGAAAGACTACAATTCTTCCTTAATATCATCAGAGAATAAATATAAAAATAAACTTTGGATATTTTTTGTTGTCTACAATGGTGTAATGTTAAGTAACAGAAGGGTAATGATCATTATAGAGTCTAAAATAAGAGAGTCAAAGAACAATGATTTCACAATATTTATCCACTTTATCCACAGCAGGAGGTATCCTGATTGATGAATTCAAGCATCTGGGTCAGACTTACTATGTCTTTATAGTAAGAAGCTATTCTATTTCGATAACTGCTTTCCACAGGCTTACTAGCCACTTCTGCTTTTTAGCGTACCGAGTGGTTGTTTTTTTTTTTAATTGGGAAGAAATACACTCAAAAACCACTCCCAGATAACTGAAAAATTGAATTCCAATGTCTTAAAGCTAAGACCTGGGGCTTTAACGAGAGGTGACTGACCCATTTATGACACAGCCCCTTCTTGTGGTTAAACAAGCAGAATCTAGTTTCTCATTCCCCCCACCACATCCTATAGTCAGTTTCATTTGTGTAAAATTTTGCTTGGTATGACCTAACAAAGTGTTCCAGTTCTTATTATTGGCCTAGAATTTTGTTCTTCAAATAGTAAATCCATTTGTTTTTGCCTGAAATACTTGAATGAATTTTTATAAAATTTGTTTTAAGAAAAATTATCAATGTCTTATCTAAATACTTGAAAAAAATTGTAAAAGGAGAGAAAATTCCATAATTTTATTATTTTAACACAACTACTTTCATTTTTTGGATTTTTGTTCTGGTCAGATTGCTTTATAAAAGAGTGGTAACAGTTGACAACTCAGCAATGTATGTACACAGTAGCAAGTTTTTGGGGTTTTTTGTTTTGTTTTGTTTTTTGTTTTTATAAAGGGCCAGACAGTAAATATTTTAGACTTTACAGTCCATACAGTCTCTGATGCAACTATTTAACTCTGCTTTTGTAACACAAAAGCAACCACAGACTTTATGGAAATGAATGAGTATGGGTCTGCTCCAAAAAACCAAAAATTTTAATTTCATGCATCACAAAATATTATTCCCCTTTTGGTTTTTGTTCAGCATTTGGAAAAGTAAAATAAAGTCTTGACATGTAGGCCATACAAAAGTAGGCAGTGGGTTGGATACCCATGGAACATAGTTGGCCCACCCTGTTTAAGACCAAATCTCTAGTTCTGATCTATATGCTGAGCTCCACAGCCCTATTTTCAGCTTTTACTGTCCATCTTGATATGCACATCTCAAGAGCACCTCAAACAAAAATCATTTAAAGCCCAACTCAGAACATATGCCTCATTCAAACTATCTGCTTCTCTGAAATCTCCAACTTCTTTCTGTTCACGGAATACTATATCTCAGTCATCCAGACCTGAAATTTAAAAATCATCCTTGTCAAGTCCTGTCCTGTCTCAAATAGGTCTTCAATTTGCAATTCCCATACCCAGCAACTGAGTTCAGCTCTTCATTACTTAGCCTACATTGTGGCCATGGCACTACAATTGGTTTCCATGATTCTAGTTTCCTGTATTCCAATGTATCTAATATACTGCTGTCAGACTAAGCTTCCTAAAGTGCTTCTCTAATTATGTCACTACACGACAATATTTTAAAATCTTGTACAACTTCATTGCTTGCCAAATTATATAGAAACTCTTCAACGAGTATTCAAAGACATCCAAAACATTATCCCAAATATATTTCTAAACTTGCTCCATCCTAAACCTTCATTCATTCATTCAACAAATATGAATGAGCATCTATTAGATACCAAGGCAGTGTGCTGGATACACAATGGGATAAAATGATAAACACAAACCAACCACATGACCCCTGCCTTCATGGAGATTACAGTCTCTCTATGGAAAAAGACATTAGTCTAATCACATAAAGCTACAAGAATAAAACTGGCATCCAAGAAGAACATGAAGAAAATATTTTCAAAATATTGAAAGAAAGGAACTTTGAATTTAGGATCTTACATGAGACTAAACTATCTAAGTGTATGGCTGAAATAAAGATACAGTCAGGCAGATAAGGCATCAGAACATTCATCACATAAAGACCCTCTGTGGAAACACATATTGGGAGTAAGGTTACTTAAAATTTTGATATGGCCTGATTGTGGTGATACTTTTTATCTGTGTACATATCTCAAAGCTATACAGAATCATATACTTTAAATATGTGCAGGTTATTCTATGTTAATTATACATCAATAAAACTGGTAAATATTCAAAAATAAAATTTTAAAGAATGAGTATATAAACTTTAAACTTTTAAAGAATACAAGAAAGGGCATCTGGGTGGCTCACTCAGTTAAGCATCTGCCTTCAGCTCAGGTCATGATCCCAGGGTCCTGTGATCGAGCCCCACATCAGACTCCTTGCTGGGTGGGAAGTCTGCTTCTCCCTCTGCCCTTTCCCCTGCTCATGTTCATGCTGTCTCTCTCTTTCTCTCCCTCTCTTTCCCTCTCCCTCCCTCTCTCTCTCAAATAAATAAAAATAAAATCTTTTAAAAAAAGAATAAAAGAAACACCTGTGTAGCCAATAAGTGTTATTTTTTAAAAATTACATAAATAAGTATAAAACTATGACTGTGACTAGAGCTATGAAGAAAGGTACAAGAAGTCTAGAATGATGGTATTTGACTTACTTGGGAAATGAGGGAAGCTTTCACTGAAAAAGTGATGCCTAATCTGAGATAAGTCAACTCACTGACAGCCAACACTTACATAGTTATGCTATGTGCCAGGTACTGTTTTATGTGTTTCACAAGTGTTATTAACCCATTTAACCCTTACAACATAGCCTTAGGCGGTTCTTTTTTCCCCCATTTTTACACCTGATGAAATTAAGGCACATAATAGTTAAGCGTCTTGACCTGAGGTCCCACAGCAGATAGTAAAAATGAGATTATAATACAAAATTAGTCTGGTTCTAGAGTCCACCCTTTTAACTATAGAATTAGTAAATGAAGAGAGAGGAGAAAAATTACAGGCAGATGAAACAATACATGAAAAGATCCTGTGGACGTGGCGAGTATGAGGGACTTAAAGTGGGACAGTGTGGTTAGGGCTGAGAGGGGAGAGAAACATAAAGATGTTCTGGAGAGGACATAGAGGCCCATCATGCAGAACTTTCTAAACCAGATTGCAGAATGCTGTCTTTATTTGTAGGGTGATGGAATGCCATTTAAGTATTTTAAGTAGGGGGTAATAAAAACTTTGAATATATTGAAGAAAGTTTGAAATATTTTTCTGGTTTTAACATGGAAAAGACATTGGATAGAGAGCTAGAGTGGATGTGAATAACTGCAGTTGTACACATGAGATATGTTCATAATTGAACTAAAGTAGTGGCAGTGAAGATGGGGGGACATGGATGCACTCAAGAAATATTCAAGAGAAAAAAGCAACAGGATTTGGTGAAGTAACTGAATATGGGACCAACATGAGGCTGAGGGAGAAGGGAGGATTTATGAATGGCTCCTAAGTATCTGTGCACTAAATTGATAGTGGAACCATTAATTGAGAAAGGGGTCACTGGAAGAGTAACAGGCACGGTGTGTATGTATCAGCATAAGCAACTGAAACCAATTTTAGCTATGTGTATTAGCTTGGCTTTCCCTGAAAGCAGGACTTGAGGTAAGGACTTGGATACTATTTATTTGGGACTTGATTTGGATATCATTTATCTAGGAGTTGATGCCAGAAAGCAGGATTGATGGAGGGGAACAAGTGTGATAGAAAATGTGAAAAGCCAATTTAAAGGCATGTTATCAGGTCTCTACCATGGGATAATACTCATTACCAAGACATCCTTAGAAGTATATAGAACACTTCCCCACATTGTCTGCCTAAAGGTCAAAAAAAAGCATTTATCATCTGCTATTTCCCTCATTGGCTGAGGGTTACCTCTAGGAGCACTATTGGTGCACTTCTGAGCTGTGCTATATGAGAGTAAATGGACTCCAGCAGCATCAGAGAAGGTCCTTGGGCAGAAGATGTAAGACAATCGGCTCCCGCTTGAGGGATACTGTCAGAACGAGAAGAGTATGACCTTGCATAGAACACATGACCTTGTTCATATCAGCTGCAGCTGAAATCAGAAATGGATCAAGGAGATATAACATAGGGCACCAGGGCAGCATCTATTTTACAACAGAATGGATGTAAGGTTTAAGAGCTGACTTGGAAAACAGATATAAATCAAGGTCATTCCAGAAGAATAAGAAGCAAGAAGCAGAGGCGCCTGTGTGGCTCAGTCGGTTAAGGATCTGCTTTCAGCTCAGGTCATGATCTCAGGGTCCTGGGATCGAGCCCTGCATCAGGCTTCCTGATGGGTGGGGAGTCTGCTTCTTCCTCTGCCCTTCCCCCTGCTCATGCATGCTCTCTCTCTCAAATAAATAAAATCTTAAAAAAAAAAAGAAAGAAAGAAAGAAAAGAAAAGCAGGAAGCACTACAACTATCTGTTGGTAGAAAAAGTCTAGCAAGTGAGCCACTGCCACCACAGGACACCACTGCTGCCACTATACTGTAAATGGCTTCTCACCATCCCTTTATCTTTGCCTTTTAATCTTATTCCAGATGCAAAGCCCTGGCAGGAATGCCCTGATGGTGAATTCTAGGTCATATGTCCATGTTTTGAGTAGAAGAGGACATAAAAAAGGGAGGAGTTGGCCTCTATGGTTCTAAGCTTACAAAAAGTAGGAAAAAACCCAAAACCTTGCCCCCCAAAGAAAAGATGCTCACAAGGGGGAAGAGCATGTGTTCAGTTATGGATATGTTGAGACTGAAACATCCAAAGTGAGGTGTCAAGTCGGCAGCTGTAATTCAGGTCTGGAGAGTATGATCTCCTCAATAGCCTCCTCCAGCTCAGGGACAACTGGTTCACCCATCACCTAGGCAGTGCCTCTTGTATAGTTGACAATCAATAAATATTTGTTGAAAGAAATTAAGAACCCTACCATATTACATTCTGTCCTCTGAGCTTCTTTATATTTTACATGATACCCCTTCGACCTGGAATGGCCTTCCTTCACTCTTTCTTTCTTTTTTTCTTTTTTTATTTAAAAGCTTTTTTTAAAAGATTTTTATTTATTTATTTGACAGAGAGAGAGAGAGAGATCACAAGTAGGCAGAGAGGCAGGCAGAGAAAGAGGAGGAAGCAGGCTCCCTGCTGAGCAGAGAGCCCGATGTGGGGCTCGATCTAATGATTCCCACACAGGTTGTGATTGTCTCTACTTTGAAACTCTCTAGTAGGTTATTTATATATAAAGTATTTTTCACATTCTTTCTTTCTATTTTACCCATTATTCTTGAACAAATGTCATTACGTCTTTAAATATACCTTCTTGTTTTGCTTAAAGTACCTATGAATATGAAAAAAACTAATGAGAACTTATAGCTGGAAATAAAATCTGCTCAGGATATGAATACTTACATATTTACCATCAAAACCTTGCATAAAGAAGGTGGTTCATCATGAGATGTCAAAAAATTTTAAAACTGCTGCGTGTAAGTTATCACAAGCACCTTTTCAGGCAAATAATTCAATGATGTTGTGAAATTTTATTTGAAGCAACTGTATTATTATTGATAAGAAAATTAGCAACTAGAGCCCCTAGGTGAATCCATACTACAATAACATCAAAGTCTATTATATTAAAGCTCTGATAAAAATCAGTTTGTATAATAAATAGGACAAAGGAATGATGAAAGTAAGACAAATTGGAAATAGAATGTTTTACTGCTTAACTCAGAAATTTTTTTCTAAATTCTGTTACAATTAGAAATAGATTGAGGGGCATCTGGGTGGCTCAGTGGGTTAAGCCTCTGGTTTTGGCTCGGGTCATGATCTCAGGTACCTGGGATCGAGTCCCGCGTCAGGCTCCCTGCTCAGTCGGGAGCCTGCTTCCCCCTCTCTCTCTGCCTATCTGCCTCCTTGTGATCTCTCTGTCAAATAAATAAATAAAAATCTTTTTTAAAAAAAAAGAAATAGATTGATATTGGGAGGGGACAGATCTGCTCCGAAGCTCTCAGGGCATAAGACTCCAAAAATGGTAGGTGACAGGGAAGCCTGGAGAAGACTGCTAGAGTGTCCTGCTCACTTTAATTGGAATTTTAAAGATAGTTTACCCATGCAGAAAAGCAGAGAGCTTTTTCTCACAGAGAAAGTGCTAGAAAAACATAATACAGTCTCTAGTGAAATGTTTTTCGATGTGTGCCAACTGAAATTTTATTATATACTTGGTCAAATCTTTTCCATAAGAACACATCTCCAGTCCTAGAATGGAAGTCAATAGGAAAATAAATTCCTATAAACATATAATTTGGAAGAGATATTAGATATTATCTACCCGTGTTCTTTTTTATAAATAAGGAAACCTAAGGCAAGCAGTGAAGTTAATAAATTCACTTAATAAACAATAAAATAACTTGAGAAACAGCTGGCAGAACATAGTACACATTAGTCACTCAATAAGTGGTATTTATTAGTACTATGACTAATATTGCTATTTTTGGTAA
Source organism: Ailurus styani (assembly GCA_002007465.1). NCBI lineage: Eukaryota > Metazoa > Chordata > Mammalia > Carnivora > Ailuridae > Ailurus > Ailurus styani. Next base: position 950,402 of record LNAC01000148.1, read on the forward strand.
ATACTACTATGTTACTAATAATAACTCAATATATCTTTATTCAGTGAGTTCTATGTACCAGATGTTTGTCTCAGCTTGGGATATAAAAATGACTAAAACACAATCCTTGTTTTGAGCTTGAGGTGTTCACATCCTACCAGATGATTAAATAGAATAAGTAAAAGGATAAATTTCAACACGGAGGATAATTGCAACATAGTAAGCATTGAAAAGCTAATAATAAAGTTTTGTGGGAATCCAGGCCTTGTTATTCACAGCCTCTCTGCTCTTTCCAGTCAATCATTTTGCGTATTCATATGGCCCAACACACATGCACACATGCATGCACGTACGATCAGAGTCAGACTAAAAAAAGAGACATCTATATTCCAAATTAGAGAAGCACTGAACTGAAAGTGAAATAAGTCTTGTCACAGGTATTTTTCACAGCGTGGATACTGTGAAAATCAGCATTTGAAGCTTAAAACTTTTGTGGTTCAAAATTCAACAAAATGGCATGTGTCTCGTAGATTTTTCCATTTACTTTAAGGACTTTCTAGCTCAAAGAGGAAAGGTAACCCCTGTAATAATAATAAGCTATAAATCTAAACTCTATTTGCAGTTTTATGATTAATTGTGAGAATCCATCCTTATAAAGATTATTTTTATTTAGATTAAGATCTCAGCATCTTCACATTAAGCCAAGTGTTAAATGCATTAAACCCAGAAAAGGGGCACCTGGGTGGCTCAGTGGATTAAAGCCTCTGCCTTCAGCTCAGGTCATGATCTCAGGGTCCTGGGATCGAGGCCCACATTGGGCTCTCTGCTCGGCAGGGAGCCTGCTTCCTCCTCTCTCTCTGCCTGGCTCTCAGCCTACTTGTGATCGCTCTGTGTGTCAAATAAGTAAATTAAAAAAAAACAACAAAAAAACAGGAAAGTTCCTGATATATGCGGTATAGGAATTTTTTTCTTTTTCTACTCAGCATCTTTTCCTTTGGAGGACCCTCACCCATTCCATATTAATATTTTCAGTTCATGTGAAGCAGGTAGGATTGCCATGACTTAAGCAAAACCAATCAAAATATCTTTGAATCATCAGAGATTTCATATGTTGTCACTAGTAGGAAGTGGGATGTTTCTTTCTCTGGAAAAATAATTTGTAAAAGCTTCGAAAGATTTGTAATAGGCATCTCTCCATTATAATATTCTCTTTCTGAGAATGAGGTCAGGCAGGGATAGACAATCTGAGCAACAGACAGATACAGAGCGCTAAAAACAGCATTTCAACCCTCGCATCTCCATGTGTCTTAAAGCTCTAGCTCCTCTTACAGCTAAAGCTCTTCCAGCTCCTCTAGCTCCTTCTCTCTCTTTGAGAGAAATTTCCACAGATGTGAGCCAAACCGATACATTTTCTGCTTAAGTTTGTATAAGCTGAGTTTCTGTTTGCAACTAAAAGGTCCTGACCCCTACATGCAAGAAGTATATAACAGTTATTGCTGTTATTGTTTAACAATTATTCAACACCTGCAAAACATTGTACAAAGTATTGTACAATATAAAACATATGCTTAGTGCCACAATTCCTAACATCTAGGAACTTACCATTTAAGTTAGGTGATGACAATGAGAAAGATATTTATCCATTTGCCAGGAAAGAAACTGAGGTCAACAGAAAGGGAAAGATTGTGAAACTACATTGATCTCCCTGAAGTGCTTTTCCTCAGACCTTTCCCTTGCTGGGAAGACAATCTGCAGAAATTTTGCTGATTAAATCAAGTGTAAAAAGGTAGATTAATGTCCAATAGGAGGATAGTTAAATTACCATATGCTCATAAAATTAGAATATTAATAGCGGTAAAAAAAAATGAACCATAGCTTCACATATTCATATTTCTGAATCTCAAAAACACAATGTTGAGTGATAAAGCAATTTCATAAACCCTTAACAATATACCATTAGAAAACATATTAATATAGAATNATAGATTTTTCCATTTAATTTAAGGACGTTCTAGCTCAAAGAGGAAAGGTAACCCCTGTAATAATAATAAGCTATAAATCTAAACTCTATNTTAATATTTTTAACAAATATTTGTTAAGAACATATTAATATATAAATATTGATGGTATATAATAGATACGGTAAAACTACAATGAAAAGTGAGGGAATGATAAGATAAACATTCAGAATAGCTGTTACCTTTGGTAGAAAGGGAGAGGAATGTGACTGGAGAAAGGCACACAGGTGTTGTCAGAGGCATGGTTAATGCTCTATTGCTTAACCTAGGGTTCNTATTGCTTAACCTAGGGTTCTGATACCCAGGCATATTCGCATTGTCACTGTAACAGATTACCACAAATTTAGTAGTTTAAAACAACACAAATTTACTATCGTATAGATTTCAGGCTTAGAAATTTGAAATTTGTCTTATGGGGCAAAAATAAAAATGTAGGCAAAGCTAAGATCTTTCTAGGATCTAGAGGAGAGTCTATTTCTTTGGCTTTTCATCATCTAGAGTCTATTGCATTGTTTGATTGCTGCCACATTGCTCCAATCCCTGCTTTCATCATCAGATCTCCTCTGATTCTGACCTTTCCTTATGATTACATTAGGCTCACATATCATCCCAGATAATAGCCCCATTTCAAAGTCTTCAAGTTAATCATACCTGCAAAGTCTCTTTTGCCATGTAAGGTAAGATATTCACATATTCCAGGGATTAGGACATGGACATGTCAGCAATTGCATTATTCTTTCCAACACACTGGCTGTTTGNCCAACATACTGGCTGTTTGTTTCATTCTGTATGTTTCATTCATATGTTATACACACACACACACACACANGGACAATCTGAGCAACAGACAGATACAGAGCGCTAAAGACAGCATTTCAACCCTCGCATCTCCATGTGTCTTAAAGCTCTAGCTCCTCTTACAGCTAAAGCTCTTCCAGCTCCTCTAGCTCCTTCTCTCTCTTTGAGAGAAATTTCCACAGATGTGAGCCAAACTGATACATTTTCTGCTTAAATTTATATAAGCTGAGTTCCTGTTTGCAACTAAAATGTCCTGACCCCTACATGCAAGAAGTATATAACAGTTATTGCTGTTATTGTTTAACAATTATTCAACACCTGCAAAACATTGTACAAAGTATTGTACAATATAAAACATATGCTTAGTGCCACAATTCCTAACATCTAGGAACTTACCATTTAAGTTAGGTGATGACAATGAGAAAGATATTTATCCATTTGCCAGGAAAGAAACTGAGGTCAACAGAAAGGGAAAGATTGTGAAACTACATTGATCTCCCTGAAGTGCTTTTCCTCAGACCTTTCCCTTGCTGGGAAGACAATCTGCAGAAATTTTGCTGATTAAATCAAGTGTAAAAAGGTAGATTAATGTCCAATAGGAGGATAATTAAATTACCATATGTTCATAAAATTAGAATATTAACAGCGGTAAAAAAACATGAACCATAGCTTCACACATTCATATTTCTGAATCTCAAAAACACAATGTTGAGTGATAAAGCAATTTCATAAACCCTTAACAATATACCATTAGAAAACATATTAATATAGAATATATGTTATAATTAATATTTATAACAAATATTTGTTAAGAACATATTAATATATAAATATTGATGGTATATAATAGATACAGTAAAACTACAATGAAAAGTGAGGGAATGATAAGATAAACATTCAGAATAGCTGTTACCTTTGGTAGAAAGGGAGAGGAATGTGACTGGAGAAAGGCACACAGGTGTTGTCAGAGGCATGGTTAATGCTCTATTGCTTAACCTAGGGTTCCGATACCCAGGCATATTCTCATTGTCACTGTAACAGATTACCACAAATTTAGTAGTTTAAAACAACACAAATTTACTATCATATAGATTTCAGGCTTAGAAATTTGAAATTTGTCTTATGGGGCAAAAATAAAAATGTAGGCAAAGCTAAGATCTTTCTAGGATCTAGAGGAGAGTCTATTTCTTTGGCTTTTCATCATCTAGAGTCTATTGCATTGTTTGATTGCTGCCACATTGCTCCAATCCCTGCTTTCATCATCAGATCTCCTCTGATTCTGACCTTTCCTTATGATTACATTAGGCTCACATATCATCCCAGATAATAGCCCCATTTCAAAGTCTTCAAGTTAATCATACCTGCAAAGTCTCTTTTGCCATGTAAGGTAAGATATTCACATATTCCAGGGATTAGGACATGGACATGTCAGCAATTGCATTATTCTTTCCAACACACTGGCTGTTTGTTTCATTCTGTATGTTTCATTCATATGTTATACACACACACACACACACACACACACACACATGTATATATATATATATATAGGAGATCCTGTGGTGTGCCACCTAGATCTCTGTTCAGATCTAGGGCATTCTAGGAAAATTGGGCAGTTGACAGTTCCCAGTTGAGTTCTCTCCAGGAATTACCCTTAACCAAAAAGAGTTTCCTCACCCAAGGCCTTGCTGGCTCCTTCCCCAGAATAAGCCTGCATCCCGTGACTGGTAGATATAGGAGTACAAGGCCTGGTCTCCGGAGCTACTCAACTCTTCCCTCTCTTCAATCTTTTTTTTTTTTTTTTAAAGTCTGTAAGATTTTTTTTAATGATTCTTTTTTAATTTTAGTGTTGACATACAACATTACATTAGATTCAGATGTACAACATAGTGATTCAACAAGTTTAAACATTATGTAATGTTCACCACAAGAGAAGGTACCATATATCTCCATACTATATTAGTATATCATTGACTTATACTGTACCTTTTATTCCTGTGACTTATTCAATCCATAACTAAAAACCTGTATTCTCCCACTCCCCTTCACCCATTTTGTCCATCCCCCAACCTCCCTCTCCACTGCCAATCATTACTTTGTTCTCTANATTTGTTCTCTATGTTTACAGGTGCAATTCTGTTTTTTCTTTATTCTCTTTTTTTTAGATTCCACATATAAGTGAAATCATATAGTATTTGTCCTGAGTTCTCAGTATGACTTACTTCACTTAGCATAATACCCTCTATGTCCATCCACATTGTCACAGATGGCCTGATCTCATCCTTTTATAGGGCTGATTAATTAATATTGTGTGTGTATATACACATATATGTGTGTGTGATACATACACACATATCGTATCTTCTTTATTCATTCAAAGCTATAGTAATCAAAACAGTATGGTACTGGCACAAAGATAGACACATTAATCAATGGATCAGAATAGAAAACCCAGAAATAAACTCAGAATTATACTGTCAATCTATGACAAAGGAAGCAAGAATATACAATGGGAAAAAGGCAGTATCTTTCACAAATGGTGTCGGGAAAACTGGACAGCTACATACAAAAGAATGAAACTGGACCACTTTCTCACACTATAGACAAAAATAAACTCAAAATGGATTAAAGACCTAAGTGTAAGACCTGAAACCATAAAAATCCTAGAAAAGAACACAGGCAGTGATTTCTCTGACATCAGCCATAGCACATTTTTCTAGATATGTGTCCTAAGCAAGGGATACAAAAGCAAATATAAACTATTGGGACTATATCAAACTAAAAAGATTTTACACAGTGGAGGAAACCATCAATTTGAAAAAGGCAACCTACTGAATAGGAGAAGATATTTGCAAATGATCTATCTCATAAGCATTTAATATCCAAAATATGTGAAAAAAACTTATTCAACTCAACATACACACAAAAAGAAACAACTTAAAAATGCTCAGAGGACCTGAATAGATGTTTTTTCCAAAGAAGAAATCCAGATGGCCAAGAAACACATGAAATGATGTTCAACATCACTCATNACCATACAATATTAGTATAATATCATTGACTTATACTGTACCTTTTATTCCTGTGACTTATTCATTCCATAACTAAAAACCTGTATTCTCCCACTCCCCTTCACCCATTTTGTCCATCCCCCAACCTCCCTCTCCACTGCCAATCATTACTTTGTTCTCTATGTTTACAGGTGCGATTCTGTTTTTTCTTTATTCTTTTTTTTAGATTCCACATATAAGTGAAATCATATAGTATTTGTCTTGAGTTCTCAGTATGACTTACTTCACTTAGCATAATACCCTCTATGTCCATCCACATTGTCACAGATGGCCTGATCTCATCCTTTTATAGGGCTGATTAATTAATATTGTGTGTGTATATACACATATATGTGTGTGTGATACATACACACATATCGTATCTTCTTTATTCATTCAAAGCTATAGTAATCAAAACAGTATGGTACTGGCACAAAGATAGACACATTAATCAATGGATCAGAATAGAAAACCCAGAAATAAACTCAGAATTATACTGTCAATCTATGACAAAGGAAGCAAGAATATACAATGGGAAAAAGGCAGTATCTTTCACAAATGGTGTTGGGAAAACTGGACAGCTACATACAAAAGAATGAAACTGGACCACTTTCTCACACTATAGACAAAAATAAACTCAAAATGGATTAAAGACCTAAGTGTAAGACCTGAAACCATAAAAATCCTAGAAAAGAACACAGGCAGTGATTTCTCTGACATCAGCCATAGCACATTTTTCTAGATATGTGTCCTAAGCAAGGGATACAAAAGCAAATATAAACTATTGGGACTATATCAAACTAAAAAGATTTTACACAGTGGAGGAAACCATCAATTTGAAAAAGGCAACCTACTGAATAGGAGAAGATATTTGCAAATGATCTATCTCATAAGCATTTAATATCCAAAATATGTAAAAAACTTATTCAACTCAACATACACACAAAAAGAAACAACTTAAAAATGCTCAGAGGACCTGAATAGATGTTTTTTCCAAAGAAGAAATCCAGATGGCCAAGAAACACATGAAATGATGTTCAACATCACTCATCATCAAAAAACCAAATTAAAACCACAGCGAAATATCACCTTACACCTGTCAGAATGGCTGAAATCAAGAAGAAAAGAAATAACAAGTGTTGGCGAGAATGTGGAGAAAAGGTAACTTTTGTGCACTCCTGGGAGCAATGTAAATTGGTGCAACCACTGGAAAAAAGAATTGAGCTTCCTCAAAAATTTGAAAATAAAAATACCAGATGATGCTGTAATCCCATCACTGGGTATTTACCCAAAGAAAATGAAAACACTAATTTGAAATGATATATGCACCCCCATGTTTATTACACCATTATTTACAACAGCCAAGATACAGAAGCAACCTGAGACCATCTCCCCAAGACTCTCTTCACTCCCCTTAGAGGTGTTGACCCCAAGAGCATGTCCCCGTAAACTCCCTGAGCAAAACTCTCCCTCCCAGGGTGTATTTCTTGATCTAAGATAATATTACATTATAAAGATAAAATATTTCATAATCATTTTAAAAATTGTTCAAGACTACTTGGCATACTTAGAGAATAAATAAATTCAGAAACAAAACCAAGATGAATTGGAGTAAAAAGAAACTAGATACACAAAGTCCAATTTAAAATACTGTAGATGTTGGGGTACCTGGGTGGCTCAGTCAGTTAAGCGGCCGACTGTTGATTTTAGCTCAGGTCATGATCTCAGAGTTATGAGATCGAGCCCTGCATTATTAGGCTCCCTGCTCTGCAGGAGCCTGCTTGAGTTTCTCTCTCTTCCTTTCCCTCCGCCCCTCCCCACACTCTTGCTTTCAAATCAATTGATCAATAAATCTATAATCAATCAATCAATAAAATACCACAGATATCCCGGAGTATTAAATGCTTGGACTGAGAAATTAACAGTGGACTTGGAAAGAATTAGATCAATCCAACATTTCAAAATAGTTTTCAATAAGAATTAACAACTGGATTATTTAGGGAAGTCAGGGTTAACATTCTTAATTTGGATGTAAATGTAAAAATAAAATGTTAATAGAATTAAATAAAATTTAATTCTAACTCTACTTCCTAACTTCTCTAGGTTTGGTTTCCTAGAAATGAAATGAGGAGATTGGCTGCTAATTTTTAGTATAAATCATTCTAGAAGTGATTTTTTTATTTAAATTCAATTATTTAACATATAATGTATTATTAGTTTGAGAGGTAGAGGTCAGTGATTCATCAATCTTATATAATACCCAGGGCTCATTACATCACAACTCTCTTTAATGTCCATCACCCAGATACCCCATCTCCCCCACTCCCTTTCCTCCAGCAACCCTCAGTGTTTCCTATGATTAAAAAGTCTCTAATGGTTTGTCTCCCTCTTTGACTTTATCTTATTTTTCTCCTCTACCCCTATGATCCTCTGTTTTGTTTCCTAAATTCCACATATGAGTGAGATCATATAATTGTCATTCTCTGATTGACTTATTTCACTTAGCATAATATCCCCTAGTTCCATCCACATGGTTGCAAATGGGAAGATTTCATTTTTTTAAAGATTTTATTTATTTATTTGACACAGAGAGAGAGATCAGAGAGAGATAAGATCACAAGTAGGCAGAGAGGAGGAAGCAGNGATCAGAGAGAGATCAGATCACAAGTAGGCAGAAAGGAGGAAGATGGCTCCCTGCGGAGCAGAGAGCCCAATGCGGGCCTCGATCCCAGGACCCTGAGATCATGACCTGAGCCGAAGGCAGAGGTTTTAACCCACTGAGCCACCCGGGCGCCCCAATTTCAATTTTTTATTTTTATTTTTTTATTTTTACTTTAAAGATTTATTTTATTTATTTGACAGATAGCACAAGCAGGCAGAGCATCAGGCAGAGGCAGAGAGAGAAGCAGGCTCTCTGCCAAGCAGGGAGTCTGATGCGGGACTCGATCCCAGGACCCTGGAATCATGACCTGAGCCAAAGGCAGCCGCTTAATCAACTGAGCCACCCAGGCGCCCCAAGATTTCAATTTTTTGATGGCTGAGTAGTATTCCATTGTATATATACACCACATCTTCTTTACCCATTCATTTGTCAATGGACATTGGCTCTTTCCATAGTTTGGCTATATGTGGACACTGAGGTGCAGGTGCCCCTTTGGATAACTATATTTGTAACTTTGGGGTAAATCCCTAGTGGTATAATTGCTGGGTCTTAGGGTAGATCTATTTTTAATTTTTTGAGGAATCTCCATACTGTTTTCCAGAGTGGCTGCACCAGCTTACCTTCCCACCAACAGTTTAAGAGGGCTCCCTCTTCTCTNCCTTCTCTGCATCCTTGCCGACATCTCTCATTTCCTGACTTGTTAATTTTAGCCATTCTGACTGGTGTGAGGTGGNTACCAACAGTTTAAGAGGGCTCCCCCTTCTCTGCATACTTGCCGACATCTCTCATTTCCTGACTTGTTAATTTTAGCCATTCTGACTGGTGTGAGGTGGTATCTCATTGTAGTTTTCTTTTGTATTTCCCTGATGAGTTCTAGAAGTCTTTTAATCTAGTCACAAGGAATACAATACACCAATTAGAAAACCTGCAAAAAGAGAGAAAAAGTAAACCAAACAATTTGACTTTGGAATAAACATTGTATCTTTTGGTCTGAGAGCTATCAGATACTCCGTGGTTCTCAAGATCTGAAAGAAAAAGCATGGGAAAAGCATGGGGAAAAAAAGCCTTCCATAGAGAGTTAATGATGGTTTAAAATCTGCATTTGAAAATATTTCCTCTACTGATAAAAATCTGAACAAGTTCTGACTTTCATATTTTACATTGTGTAAATTTCAAATATAACATAATTAAAGATTAACTCAATTTTATCTCCTATTATTCCTTTTAGAATACTAACATTGTTTTATAGATCCATGAATGAACGTGTATATCGTTTTAGAATAGTATGTTTCATGGCTATCATGTCATTACAGGTAGTAAGTAAAATATTTTGTATTGTACATAGCTACTACCCACAACAGTGAGAATTTATTTGGCTGAGGACAATACATTATGTGGACTGGCAAACATGGGCTGATGTTCCCTGTAATCACTGAACCACTGATTTGGAGCCAGCCCTAGAAACATAGATCTAACCATCATGAGCATCATGAGCATCATGAGCTCACAGATTGGGAAGAGTCCACTGTGGAGTAAACATTTGTTCATTAGGAAGTACAGGCTATGTGACAGACACTGTATGTGTATCTAGAAATCCAGCCCTGCCCTAAAGCTCCAACAGAATTTTAGAATTCACTAGGTACTCTGAACAACGAATCCAAACAACAAATCCAAACCCTAAGAACCAACTGAAAGTCAAACAAACCAAACAACCTCCTGAAGATCATGAAAAGTATTATTTCAGACTTGCTCCTTAGTTTCCTATGTCCAACCTGATGTTAGCCTCCTAGAACTCTACATAGAGAAAAAATGATTTTGTAATTCTAATTAGTGAACTCCCAATAGTTTATTTTTACATTTATTTCCCTTGTCTTGGAGACATATCTAGTAAGAAGTTGCTACAGCTGATGTCAAAGAGGTCACTATCTGTTTTCTCCTCTAAGATTTTGATGATTTCCTGTCTCACATGTAGGTCTTCCATCCCTTTTGAATTTATTTTTCTGTATGGTATAAAGTATCTTGGTGTTTGTAAGCCATATGGTCTCTGTAGCACCTAGTCTACTGCTGAGGCACAAATGTAGATATAGATGACACATAATACATGAAGATGGCCATGTTCCAATAAAACTTTATTTACAAAAATAAGCAGTTCCAGGGGGATATCTGCCAACCTCTGCTGTTCAACAGTGGTTCTCTTCCTTGGCAGCACATTAGTGTTACTAGGGAGCTTTTTAAAAAATACTCATGCTGAGTACGGAGACTAGAATGATTAAATCAAAACTCAAGGGCACCTGGGTGGCTCAGTGGGTTAAAGCCTCTGCCTTCGGCTCAGGTCATGATCTCAGGGTCCTGGGATCGAGGCCCGCATAGGGCTCCCTGCTCGGCGGGGAGCCTGCTTCCCCCTCTCTCTCTCTGCCTGCCTCTCTGCCTCCTTGTGATCTCTCTCCCTCTGTGAAATAAAAAAAAAACAAAACAAACAAACAAAAAACCTCAAAAGGTGTACTCTGGCACTGGTGGCTCCCCCTCCTTTTCTCAAGAAATTCCAAGATGCTACTAAAAATATTTTACAATTGAAATAATTAAATTAATATAGAAATCAATATATGGATTCACAGACTAAAAGTATACTTCACTTTGTCCCCTAAATGAGCTATATTATGAAACTGTGTGAAACTGCTTGTTAGTAATATAAGTTGCAATGTGCATCATTCATTAAATCATTCTACTAATTTCCAAACCATTTACTGAATTTTATACGTTGTTATTGCAATCTTTTATTTTATATAGGTGCTCCTAGTTAAATGACACTTATCTCTTAGTCATAACTTGGTACAGGAAACTACATCAAACTGTTTTAATAAATTCTCCACAAAATTGAAAAAGCCTAAGTGACTTGTAATCTCAATACCTAGAGAGGTCTCTTAATAATTTTAATTGTTAAAATACTGGCCTCCATTAGATTTTTTCCTAATTCTTGTATTACTAAGATTTTTACATAGTTACTATCTCTATTATCTCTTACTGAAATATCATACTTAATTAGGTTGAAACTTAATCCTACAACCCAGGAAAAGAGCATAACATTGCAATGATTGCAACTGGCTCCATGTCTAGGCTTTCAAATCCCAACGCTTCAAGTTTTTAATATTTTCTTTAGGTTTTAGTATTGCCATTTGTAAAATGAGAGTGATAGTAATAATTCTATTATCCAAATGCATGAATGTATATTTACAGTGTTGCCTGGCATGGAGCAAGCAGTATATAATTTAGTTCTGATTTTTATTATAAAAACAAATGTGTTCCTGTGACGGAGGGTATAAAATAGGCTTTAACAAAGTCATCCCATTAAATAAAACTGAAAATCAATATGGTAATAAAAAGAGCATCCTCTTGCTCCAAACTACCCATATGGGTCTGCCCATCCTCCATGGCCTCATGTCTGTCACAGAATGTGTCCTGTGCTGGAAGAACTTGTAGCACCTGGCCAGGGGCAAAGGTGGCCCTCGTTACTGGCTATTAACTGAATTCTCTGTTTCTTCATGGTTTCTCAGAGTCAAAGTCCTAGGGAGATTACAGTTCCCTTAANTCTTTAAAAAAAATAAAAAAATAAAAATAAATTAAAAAAATTAAAAAAAAGAGCATCCTCTAGCTCCAAACTACCCATATGGGTCTGCCCATCCTCCATGGCCTCATGTCTGTCACAGAATGTGTCCTGTGCTGGAAGAACTTGTAGCACCTGGCCAGGGGCAAAGGTGGCCCTCGTTACTGGCTATTAACTGAATTCTCTGTTTCTTCATGGTTTCTCAGAGTCAAAGTCCTAGGGAGATTACAGTTCCCTTAAGTGCCCATTGAAAGGTGAATCCAAAGGAGTACCAGCCTGAAGCAGGTGGCCACAGCTTTGGGAATGGAGCCAGAATGGTACTGGGCATTTGCCCCTCAGGGTACAAGTGCTGCTACAATGGAATAGAGGCCCACTCTAGCTGGAGAACACTGCATAATGGGAGCCAGCACATGGCCGCCCCAGCAACCTGGCTTGCAGGCTGGTAGGCTGACAGAAACCTGCACACACTTTCAGTGACCCACAAGGACTCCCCACCACCACCATCAGTGCCAAGTGATAGGCTCAGGTGAGGAATAGGCCAGTTCTTTGGGGTTTCTCTGAACATGCAATGGTAGTGCCTAGGATGTAGAATTTGGCAGAGGCGGGGTCCTACCAATCAGGATAGACACCAATTCCGGGAACAAGGTGCTGGAAGCCTCTTTACACGCCAGTCATTAACCTTCTAATGGCTGGGTTTTAGAGAGAGGGGAGGGAGTATTCTAAGGGACACCCAAAGCACTTGGGGCAACAGCTATTTACCAACCAGTATGAAAGTATTCCAGGATCTTAACAGTAAATGCCATAGTTGTATTGCTTTCTAGATTGTAGATAGAGCAGATACCTTTGCTCTCACTGTTGAACAATATTTTAGTCGGTTATTGGTTTATCTTCTCTTAGCACTTTGAATGTATTATTCCACAATCTTCTGGGTTTTATTATTGCTGTTGACTAGTCTGCTGAGGGTCCTCTTTCCCAATCTTTATGACTTGGATAGATGTTTTTCAGTTTGAATATGATGTGTCCATATATGAATTTTTAAAAATTTTCCTTAGGAATTGCATTTTATAGATCTGAAGATTCATATCTCATCAACTGTTGATATTACTTCAGATATTATTTCTTTGACTATTTCCAAACAGTATTATTCTTTCTTACTTCTCCTTCTGGAACTCCCGTCATACTTGCTTATTCCATATCCCAGTCTACTACCTTCTCTTTCATATTTTCATTTTTACATACTAAATCTTGGGCAACTTCCTCAGAATTTTTTACCAATTCATAAAGTTTTTTTTGCCTTAAAAATATTTTTTTTTTTTAAGATTTTATTTATTCATTTGACACAGAGAGAGAGATTACAAGTAGGCAGAGAGGCAGGCAGAGAGAGAGGAGAGAGGAGGAAGCAGGCTCCCTGCTGAGCAGAGAGCCTGATGTGGGCCTCGATCCCAGGACCCTGGGATCATGACCTGAGCCGAAGGCAGTGGCTTTAACCCACTGAGCCACCCAGGCGCCCTTAAAAATATTTATTTATATCAAAGTAATACATACAAATAGTTTAAAGTATCAAAGAGGAAACACTTTAAGTTTTTGTTTCCAATTCCTTTAGTTATGATTTTCACATCACTAAAATAATATGGTTTCATTGCTAGTTCCTGGTTTTTTCAGATGTAGGTAGCATTTCTATCATCTATTGCTGCATAGAAAAAACCCAAAAATTAATGCCTTAAAGCAATTTATTTCTCACTACATTGTGAGGCAACAGGATGGTTCATCTGTTTCCTATGGTATCAGCTAAGATGTTAGACAACTAGAGGGTCTAAATGATCTCACTCACATAGCTGGCCATTTGTCCTGGCTGCCAGCAGGAGGCTTAGCAGGAACTGTCAGCTAGAGCATTTCAGATCTCCCCCAAATGGTCTCTTTATGGAAGTTGGATTCTCAGAGTCAATTATTAGATACATACATAAGTTAGGATTATTATGAATTTTCTGGGATTATTTTGAACTAAAGGCAATCAAGGCCTAGTGGCTTCAAGAAAAGCCGCTTCCCCCTTACCTGTATAAAAGAAATAAGAATTTTCCCATTTATGGTGAAATTTTGCAATTTCTGTACCAGAAAGAGAACTATTACCAGAGATAATTTTTTACCTAAGAATTCATGTGTACAATAGGGCAAGCTTGGTTTCCTTAACATCTCCCCTTCTCCCCTTCCTATGAATGGCCTTCCTCCTCTTGATAGCCCCAGACCTCTGCACTTTTCCTTGACACAGGATGTAACAGAAACCTCAATTGTCTGGCTACTTTTTGAGTTTCTTATCTTCTGGGGGATCCCATACATATATTATTAAATTTGTTTTTCTCTTGTTAACCTTTTGTCATATTAATCATTAGACTAGTCATAGAACCTAAAAGGGTAGAATGAAAATTTTTCATTTTCCCAATGCCTCTTTATCACTAGTCATGCTCTTTATGTTGATGTCTAATTTGTCTGATATTAATATAATCACACCAGCTCTATGATTAGTGTTTGCATGGTTATATCTTTCTTCATCCCTACTTTTAATCCATGTTGTTTGCAGTAAAAGTGCATCACTGTGAACAACATATGAGGTCTTTTTTTTTTAATAGTCTGAAAAAAATCCCTCCCTAGCTTTTAATTGGTGTGCTTTGCCCATTTACATTTAAAATAATTGTTTATAGAGTTGGCTTAAAGCTACCATCTTGTAATTTGTTTTTCATTTGTTCTATCAGTTCTTCCTTCTTTTTCTCTTACTGCACTCCTTTTGATTGAGTTCTTTGTCATCTTTCTTTTAATATTCCTTTGTCATTCTTGCTTTTAATATTCCCTTTTACCTCTTTTATTGGCTGTATAGCTATGACTATTTGGGGGTGTGTTTGTGTGCCTGTGTATCCTTTATTGTGTCTTTTAGTGATTGCTCTAGGGCAGTGGTTTTCAACAGGGGAAAATACTGATTCCCAAGGGACATTTGGCAACGTCAGAATAAATTTTGGTTGTCACATTGGGAATGATGGGTGCAAATGGCAACTAGTGAGTAGAGGCTGGGGATGCTGCTAAATATCTTAAAATGCACAGGATGCATTTTACCTCCATGACAAAGATTATCTGGCCCAATATGATAATAAAGCTGAGATTAAGAAATCCTGCTTTACAGATTATTATATGCACCCTTCATTAACCATAGACTACCCTGGAATTATATTAAACCATGTTTCCATTAATAGAAGAATCTTACGACTATATATTCCCATTTAACTTCTCCCTTCCTCTGTGCTACTGTTACATATTTCACCTCTCATGTTACAACTCCTACAATACATTGTTATTTTTTAGTTTTGTTTTATAAGGGTAACCATCCTTTTAAAAATTAAAATAAAATAGTACTTACATTTCTAGTGCTCTTCATTCTTTTTTATAAATAGGAGTATCCATGTGGTTTCATTTACATACAGCCTGAAAAGCTTCCTTTAGCATTCTTTTCCTTAAATTCTAGGTTTATTTCCTATACCCTAGTTATAAAGTTTAGAGCAGATTTTCAGCATTAAATTATAACACATACTAAGTTTCAGATATTTATTATTCAGTGTAAATTCCAGCACAATACACCAACATGATTTCGTGCATTTGGAGGGGAAATATTTCCTGGGAAAGTGGAAAACTTTGTGGATGGCTTCTGGAAGATGTTCATTCTAAGCAGCTTTATAGTGAAATGTTTCATTTATAAGTCCAGACCTTCTTTCTTCAGTTCGCTGTAATCTACTTTCAAGGAGTAGAACTTGCATTGATCATTGGAACCCAGTTTGTTCCAGGGTTCCTGGTTATTCTTCCTATCCCAACNCCTGGATTGAACAATGTCGGGCACAAAACTATAGCACTGCTCCAGTACCTACTGCCCCAATAAATACGAAAAGGGGGATCAAGCTTGGATGCTTCTTGGCCTGACTGATGATNCGATGATCTGGCATAACATGGTTGTGGCAGAGGCCTCTTGTCCAGGAAAAAAAAAACAAATCTGCAAGGTCCAGCACTAAGTAATCCCTATGCTGAGGATGAATCTCTTTAGCATTTTTTGTAGTAAAAATCTGCTGTATTGAATTCTCTCAGTCTTCATCAGAAAATGTCCTTACTTTGTCTTCATTTCTGAAAGTAATGTTCCCTAAATGCAGAATTTTAGGTTGACAATTGTTTTCTCTCTTTCTTTCTGCCCTTTAAAAATACCATTCCTTTGGCTTGCATTTATTCTAAGGGAGGTCAGGTGGAGTTCTTATTGTTCCCCTCTAATGTCTTCTTTTTCCCAAGATGGGCTTTTTTTCCTCTCTTTTTTTTTGGAGATTTCCTCTTTATCTTTCATTTTCCACAATTTGATTATGATACGCCTAGGTGTAAATTCTTATTTTTCAGTTTTAGGATTTATTGAGATTTAGGGGTCCATCTTTAGTTTTTGTTTTGTTTTTTTGTCAAAAGTAATTTTTTTCTTTTGCCATTATTTTTTCTTCAAATACTTTTTCTATCCATTTCTCTCTTTCTACCCTTTTTGGACCTAAAGCACAAGAGTATGTTGGACCACTTGCCAACAAACCCACACTGCTATCTAAATCTTGGTTGGTTTCTCCTGATCTCCATCTTTGGTGGGCCAATTCTTCACCTGCCCATATTCTAACCAGGTGCCTACTCCCAAGTAAGAAGCTGTTTGTTTATGAACATCTCATTTCTCTCTGAGTGTATATATGTGNATATATATATAATATACATAATATATGTATAATACATATACATAATGTATATATACATAATGTATAATATATTATATTATTATTTAATATTATATAGCTTATTATTTCCTCTATTTGTGAAATGTAAATGTAGGGTGAGCAAAAAAGGAAGCAATACACTTAACGTGCGCTGTACTCAGAGACACTGACCAGCTAATGAAGTTCATCACATACCCAAAAGTCAGAAGAAATGGGGCACTAGTGATTCAGCCAAGAAATTAAGCAATTTCCTCTTGACTTTCCCTTTTCTCTGTAAGCACATCTTTGCATGTCTTTGTTCTTGGAAAATCACTTAAATGTTTCATTAAGCTATTTAGTTACACAAATGTAAAGTAAAAGACCATTGCAGAAATAAAGACNTGCAAATGTAAAGTAAAAGATCATTGCAGAAATAAAGACATTTGACAGCAGCAATTTTTAAAGAGCTAAACCACTCTGCGTAACAACACAAAGGTTTGCATTGTAGGCAGAGTTGGTTCACTTGGGACTTGTTTCTTTGGAGAAGTGTTTGGTTTTTACGTATGAAATTTAGCTATGATGTGCTTGCAAACTGGTATTCTTATGGAATTATGTTCGTCGTTGAGCCATTGTTGAGCACTAAGTTGCTGTAGCCAGCCTTAGCGTACCTAAATTTTCACTTTATAATGTACATAAATATGTACAAAAGAACTAGGCAATTCTGGATCAAGTTAAAATTGGACTGCGCTATTGTTCTTTCACGTATTACTTAAGACAGTATGGGCACCTGGGTGGCTCAGGTCATGATCCCAGGGTCCTGGGATCGAGGCATGCATTGGGCTCCCTGCTCAGTGGGGAGCCTGCCCCTCCTTTCTCTGCCTGCCTCTCTGCCTACTTGTGATCTCTCTCTGTCTGTCAAGTAAATAAAAAAAATACAAAAAGTCTTAAAAAAAAGACTGAATATATAAGACTTTAGGAACCACAATGATACTGGATTATTATATTATGAAGAGAATGTTCGATTTGTGTNTTTGTGTTTCCAAGACAAGTACTTCTAGTGGTAGGGGGTGAGGTCTCCCCATAAATCAGTGAATAATCTTATTTTCAGTCATCCTGAAAAGAGGCAGATTATGGGACAGACAAGGCCTGAGAGATGGAGAATACTTTCCTCCCTGTAGGCCACACTTCCCCAGAATCTGACTTCAAGAAGTGGTGTAGAGTATACTGGAGTGCATGTCGCAGAGGTAGAATTTTGAAAAACTTAGCATTCTTCACAGGATGCCAGAGATACAGCTACAAAGGAAAAAATTACTTACTGATCAACATCTCCTTCAATCTGAGGACATTAAAAAAACAGCTAATATTTATATTATATTTAGGATATTATATGCAATTCTAGTAGGTATATATAGTACCTTATAGAAATTATACTATACTAAGCACGGGCTATTAATATTATNTTATACTAAGCACTGGCTATTAATATTATACTAAGCTCTCAATTAAATACTTAATCATTTATCTTGACAACAAACCCACCAGGTAAATTTTATTATCTCATTATCTGTATGTTATAGCCATTGTATCTAGTATCCTGCTCCACTGAATTAAAAGAATGAATTTATGTTCGTTCTTGGACCACTGTGGTAATGGAGAGCACAGAATTCTTCCCCTTGCAAGAACCTCCTAACCCCCAGAAAAATATGATTGCAGCAACTGATCTCAAGACAACAAAAAGTGATTAGTAACCAACAGAGGAATTCTGAGCAAAAAGAGATTCATATTCGGAATCACATAATCCAGAAGACAACTAGAGGTACAGATTGCATGCTGATTGACTCCCGGGTATTCAGGAGAAAAACTCTTCATTTGACTTTAGAATAAATTACTAGAGAGAAAGGAACTTTGCAAGGAATGGGGAAAGAAAAGGTCCTGCTACCCTGCTACCATGGGGAAGGAAAAGGTCCTGCTACCTGATATTAAGTGGCCATCACTGTAGATAAGCTCTGTGTCTCCTACTGGTAAATTGAATAGTTTACCTGGCAAACTGCCATATAAGTGAATGCGTTAGCTGTGATAATTAACATATAAATCTTACCGGAATATACTTGACTATTGTCTTTACTGATTTCATAATCATGCCCAAGTGTAGGATTAGTGACATAATACTGTGCCATGGCAGAAGCACAAGAAGGCTTGTTGTCCAGAGACCTGGGTTTTCTTCATCTTATGCCTTTGATTCAGTGTGTGACTCTGGGCAAATCATGTAATTCCTCTAGGAGTCCTCTTTCTCATCGGTAAAATCAAGGAATTCATCTGNTGTAAAATCAAGGAGTTCATCTGCTTTACAAACATCCCTTCCAGTCATAGGGTTTCTCCCTGCTAATTCTGCTAAACTAATAGCAGATCATTCAACCAATGTTTACAAACTTTTAAAACTGCATTGCAGTGAAGATTCTTGATGTCAAATTTGGTGAAAAATTGCATAATAAATTCCAGTAACCACTTACATTAGCTTCATAATTTAACATATTTCCAGAAAAAAATTAAGTAGCTCAACTCAATTTATTAGAATCCATCCACATTTATATCATCACTTTCTAAATGTCTGCATTAGTTATAAAACTTAATTAAGCTGGCTATCAATTAATCTTTCCTGCTGATAGGTCAGATTAAAAAAATTTTCTGATCGTTTTTAAAAATTGAGACAATACAAAAAAAAAATAAACTCCCCAAATCCACATTCTTGATACATTATTGTTATTTACTAGCTAGCCTTTATTTTCCCCTAGGAATATATGTAAGAAAGAATGTATATGTGTATTTAAGGATGTATATGCTTTGTTTTAAACATAATTTGGAACACACGGTATATATAATTTTCTANAGTATACATAATTTTCTATCCTGATTTCTCTACATTATTCAGCAGCATTTTGCCATGCTATTAAAGTTTTTTTCAAAATATATTTCAGATGGTTATAAGACCACACCAGCAAATTTAACCATCTTTCAATTATTGAGCATTAAGTTTGTTTCTGGCTCTTGACAAATATTTCCAAATGATTTTTCAGAATGAGTTTCACTATCCCTAGTTCAGGAGAATATTTCACTGTCCCCTTGCAAAAACTGAACATTTCATTTGTAAATTTTTGTTGACCTGACAAGTGAGCAATGACTTTATGTTTTAATTTGCATTGCTTTGATTAGTGAAGTCAATTTTTAAATGTTTTAATCATTTGTACTGATTCTGAGGATCATTCATATAGATCTACTTTTAATAGAGGTTTATAAGAATGTCACAGCAAATAGCAAAAAGTATCCATCAAGTGTCCATAATTGTGGTGTCACACACAACTGTGAAAAATAACAGAGAAATCACCACATATACCCTTTACCCAGTTTTCCCCAATGGTAACATCTTGCAAAACTGTAATGTAATATCACAAACAAAATACTGACATTGATACAACCAAGATACAGGTTTTCCATCACAAGATTCCATTCCGTACTCCCTGACCCCTGGCAACCACGTAATCTATTCTCTGTTCCTACAATTTTGTTATTTCTAGAATGTTATATAAATGGAATTATACAACATGAAAGCTTTTGAGACTGGCTTTTCAATTCCATATAATTTTCTGCAGATTCATTTATCAATAGTATGTTCCTTTTTGTTGCTGAGTAGTATTCCGCAGTGTTCTTTATAGCTTTATAGTTAAATTTGAAAGATTATTTCATGAGTATATTTGCTTGATATTAGGGGCTGAAGGAGGGATAGAAAATACAGCTGCTATTGAGGAAGTCACTCAGTCTTTTCATTAACATTCACTGATTGCAGACTATTGGGCTAAATAAACATTCTTATGCACTTGGTTACAAAAACGACTAAGACCCAAATAAGGTCAAAATTATTTAGGTAGCAGTGCTAAGACTGAAACTCAGTTCAGCCTAGATTTCAGGAAAGAAGAAAATGAATAGCTCAAGAACATTTTTTCATTAACAATTTTCTAAAATATAACAACTGTCCTAGGTTAAATTACAACTGGCTATAAAAATAGACACAGTAAAAAAAAAGGGGGGTGGGGGGAGCATTTTATCCAAACGACTAGGCGCTTAGTAAACCACGCCTTATATCCGATTCCCCCCCCTTATATTCGATTTTAAGGCCAACTAGAAAAATCGAGTTTTACAGCACTTGAGGATGCAAACCAAGCCGCGTCTGAGTAGCTACCTCTTCCCATCTACTATAGTTCCCCGCAGCACGCTTGGATGGGAAAGGCTGGTGTCCCTAAAAAACCCTAGCCTCTTACTTCCTCTGGACAACCACCCATCCGAAATTATTCGAAGGTTTGATTTTAAACAAAACAAAAAGATGCCAGTAGATCGCCATTAAAAAGTTTCTTTACAATATTGACAATACTGAGATAGAAAGGCAAACTAGAGACTGGAAGAGAAAAAATTCTTGGTGCGCTCAAAACTTCAATCAGTCCCTTGACTATTTGCCACTTACGGTGTATTAACAAAGCCTAGGCACACATTATACAAAAAAAGTGCCCCTTCTCATACCCGATGACTCCTGGCCTTGGGCTCTAAGTAAGCCGCTCACAAGGCTTTGGTACAAAGTTCGAAGCTTGAGCCTTGACCGTTGCGACACACGGAAATGCTCAGGAGCCAGAGGCGGGAAATGCAAGGAGAAAAGGAGATTACTAGACCAGTCAAGGTCCAACGAAACAAATACACACAACCAGGAAGTGGACTCGCTTCACGGTAGAGGTTGCGGACACTGGAGCTTGTGGAAGTGACGTAGGAACCAGCGGCCGGAGGAGGCGGGGCCGCAGAGGGAGCGCGCCCTATTGGGGCCCGGGAGAGGCCGGGGGTGTGGCAGCGCCGGCCGCGAGGCGTCTGCCCGGGCGCACGGGAGGGTGGGGCCTGGGCGCGCGACGCGCGCGGGCTGGCTTCCTTCAGGGGTTGAAGGCGGTCACTTGTGCTAGGTTGGGGTCTGGAGGCGAGCGTGGGGCCATGAGGACGGCGAGGGAGTCTAAATCCCGCAGCCTCACACTCCTCCCTCAAGCGGCAGCTACTCGGTGGCCCGTGGAGTAACCGCTGTCTTTGTTCGGAGCGCCCGTCCCTCCTGTCACCTCAGCCCCTCACGTCGCCGCGCTCCAGCTGGCCCGCCCTTGGTCCCGAAGCTTCATTCGGCTCGTGCCGCGCCGATGCGGCTGCCGGGCCTGAGTGTGGGCTTTGAGAGGGAGGAGGAGGAGCAGCGGCGCCTGGGCGGCATGCGATGGGGAACTGCTGCTGGACGCAGTGCTTCGGGCTGCTCCGCAAGGAAGCGGGGCGGCTGCAACGTGTAGGAGGCGGTGGAGGGTAAGCCCGCTGGGGGAAGGGCCGGACTCCTACTGGCTCCTCCTTTTCGGCCCCTTGCGGGGAACCCCCTTCACTGTCTCGGCTGCGACGGCTTAGAGTAGGCCGGGAGCCCCTCTGCCCTCACCACTTAACGGGCGTCGAGCTGGTGGTCATAGCGGAGGCCCTGGTCGAGAGGGGCCTCCCAGGGAAAGAGCTAGAGAAGGGGGCGGGCGTCGCTCTTGCCGCCTTCAGCAAGCCTCCCTCCAGTCGCGCTGTCGCGCGGGGTTAAGAGTCAAGGAGGGCATCACCTCTGGGAAGCAGGAGGCACCCTCCCACGAAAGGACAGTAGAGCGGGCTCCACAACAACCCGGACACACCCTACGTTCAGTTTGGGCTTGATGCCAAAGGTCATAGCTCTGTTTTCGACCCTCCCTTTGGCTCTGATAGAGCCGTTGAGAATCTAGCTCCAAAAAGTTGATGCCTCCGAGGGAATTTGAATAGAAGTCATTTGGATGCTGTAGTAAAATAAGTAAGGTTCCAGACATTGAATAACTCTTTGACAATGTACGGAGACTTGGCGAATTGCTGGGATACCAGTGGGCTTTCGGATTCTTAGGATTGATAATAAGAGAAGCACTGTGTAGCTTTTCCGTGTTAATATTTTGGTTATTTCCAGAGGAATGCTGTACTCTGAGTGCTACCCATAAGTTCTGTAATACTAGAGAAATTACAGTCCTTCTGAACCTTAATTCTCTTGATTAAAACTGGTATATGTAAAACTGACACGCGTAGGTTTTTCTACTCACACCGTACATAGGATAATAGAATTTCATAATCCATTTTGGTTTTTTTATTTCTTAGGGTATTAAAAAAATTTGAACAAATTCCTTTGAATTTGTTGTTGTAAAATGTATCCCAGGAATTCAAACTTAGAATAAAAAAATCTGAACCAAGCCACTTTCTGTACAGATAAGACTTTTTGTGCTTTATGGAACAGATTGTTTTCAGGATCTCATCTAACCAACATTATCAGGTCATAAGGCATTCTGAATACATAAACTAAAGCCATGATTTATAACGTTTATAATATAAACATGATTTATAATTTGGACCTTTTGGTGATAGAGATCTTATATATATGATTCACTCATTGGTTCATCAGGCACAGATTCGTTGTGTTCATTGAGTCACCTCTCTCATACAAAGTAGCCAAGATTGTATATTAAGTATCTCTGAATAGAGAAGTAAGCAATTAAGGATTTTGTACCTAGTTTAGTATTTTGATTTCCCTGACTTAAGGGCTATTACTGTCAAAGGGGAACATGACAGCTGTTTTCGTCCTGTCAGAGAGAATCATCTAATTTACTTCTAATTTTTGTGTGCAGGTGCACCTGTGTAGTCAAGTATGCTTAAGTTGGTTTGCCTAAGGACTAGATGCCACAAAATCTCTGGCTTTGTTAATATTTTTTTTTGTAGTTGTGTTGTAGCATATTAAATTCCAATTGTAGAAATCGGGTCTTATACTCTAATTGGGTAGGCAAAAATCACTTGATTTTGGAGTACTCTCTGGTATCTGGGATTTTTGTTTTGTTCTTTCATTGTGATTTTACAAACTAATTAAGTTTTCCTTAGAGGGTAGCATTAAAATTGTAGATTTTATTCCCTGAGCAGGTGAGGTTGGCAGCATAAGGAAGAGACTTGGAGAGATCAGTGAATTAGTGTGTTAATTGTCTGTAGATGTGCCATAAAAACATAGTAGTTGGATCTGTATTCTTCTGTTATGGGCAAAACTTGAACAAACATCTTGTCGAAGCAGTGAATGTCTATGGGTGTGGATACTGTCATCTAAAACCTTATAATGGTGATACTGGTACTGTTTATTTCAGCCCATAAACATAGGTTTGGACAGTTCCCTTACTTGAATATTCTGAATAACTTATTGTTTTACATTAATTTTCACATTGTTTTAGGAGCTTCCAGTAAGCGTGCAGAGACAGGTGGATATAGTTAATTGTTATTTACAGAATAAAGTTAAACTTTGCCTCATTTTAGTTGCTTTTTTTTTTTAATCACCTGGGAATTCTGATTTTCTTTTAAGTGTAGGTCTAGATAGTTAACTTAATAGTTCATCTAAGGGAAGAAAGTTTAGGGGTGATCACAAAGACTTGATCTGATTTATATTTGTCACTATAGTGGCCACAGGTAAAATAATCCTGGGCTTTCTTAGACTGTTTTACACTGGACGTCACAAGGTTGCTTTATGATCTAGGGCCTTAGCCTGATAGATTTCTCAAAGGCATCTCAAAAGTCAGATCACTCAGTTTTCACTATCAAGTTTCAAAACCAGAATTACTAATGTTTTCATTTATAAAATATTAGAGAATTCTAGATTTTATATTCTAAAATATCTGTCAATAGTCAAAACATTAATAACAGTGTTGAAATATGTCAGAAACCTTGCTACTAATAAAATTATCTGGGGATTAAAGCAGAGGGAGTTAAATATCTTTAAGGAATAAAATATTAGACATCCTAATGAGTCATCCTTTTTCACTATAGGGAGTTTTGTTTACTAACACGTTTTAGAGGGCTCAGTACTAGAAATCTTTTGTATAGATAATTATGGTGTTTTTTTCTCAAATTGAAGACCCATTTATGTTTTGTTGTATTTTCCCATTTTTATCTTGCCGTATAATCCCACACAGTGGTTCCAGTTAAAATGTACTATAGTTTTATATTAAGGTATGATCATGTTTTGTATCCTTAATATTTAACATTTGTTGGCGTTTTGGCTCTGGTAACAAAGTTGCCTTCAGGCAATAGTTTACGGTGATTTGCTATTTTATTTTCTGGTAAAAAAAAATATATATATATATATATTTAAGATTTTATTTATTTATTTGACAGAGAGAGATTACAAGTAGGCAGAGAGGAAGGCAGAGAGAGAGGAGAGAGGAGGAAGCAGGCTCCCCGCTGAGCAGGGAGCCCTATGCGGGCCTCAATCCCAGGACCCTGAGATCATGACCTGAGCCGAAGGCAGAGGCTTTAACCCACTGAGCCACCCAGGCGCCCTGGTAAAAAATATTTTTAGTAATAGCTGCTGACATTCAGTTAATTCCTGTATGTGCTGGCTCTGTTATAAGTACTCACATTATCTCTTTTATTCCTCACCACAATCCTGTGAGGAGGATAAGTACTATTACATACATCATAGATTAAAAACTGAAGCATGAAAAGTTTACCTTGCTCAAGATAGCTGAACTGGGATTGAGCCCAGGTCCCTCTGAATTCAGAGCCTTTTCCCTTAACCACTAATGGCTTATGGCTTTTTATTTTGTAGGTAATGTGTGCACGCTTCTGAAAAACTTGACTCTTTATTCTCTGTAATAAAACTGCTCTTTTCTTGAAACTATGCACTTGCCCTTTGCAGCAATACTTTTATTATTTTCCTGTTTATCTCCTGACTAGTTCTACTCTACCTGCCTATTAAATACAAAATTTTTCTGTCTTGTCTTTGCTTTATTTAGTTCCCTTCACACATATACCCAACTCTGAAGAAATTTCACCCATTCCTATGATTTCAACTACCATGACTTCTAAATCTCATGTCTTCTAAACAGACCTCTTGGGGTGCCTAGGTGGCTCAGTCGTTAAGTGTCTGCCTTCTGCTCAGGTCATGATCCCAGAGTCCTGGGGGATCAAAGTCTTCNCCTTCGTCGGGCTCCCTGCTCGGGACAAGCCTGCTTCTGTCTCTCCCTCTGCCTACTGCTCCCCCCACTGTGCTCTCTCTCTGTGTCAAATAAATAAATAAAATCTTTAAATAAATAGATAAACAGACCTCCTTTCAAAGGTTCAGCACTATATTTTCAGTTGCCAACTGAAGGGATACACTTGGATATACGAAGGCTCCTCAAATCAACCTATCTAAAATACCTAAGAAATATCTAGAATAGGTATTTCTTTCCCCCAAGATTTCTTCTTCTGCTTCATGTATTCTCTCATTCCCTTACCAGCTACATTCACAGTTTTCCAAGCTACATACTCAGCTTCGTAGTCGTGTACCTCTCTCTTATCAACTAAGTTAGTCTGTCCTTAATATATACTGAACCTGTTTCCTTTGTTGGTACTTGTGCCTTAAACCTTGTCTTTCAAATCATCTTCTTTCAAGGTCTCCCCTTCTCGACTGTGCTCTCGTGTCTCTCATACTTCAGTCCCATCTTCCCTTTCTGTCATTGGAGTTAGGCTTTCTAAAACCCATATTGGATCATACCATGCCACCTTCTTTCAGCCTTTTTTCCCTTCTGTGACAGATGATGAGTTGCATGGCATTCAGATGTGCAACATAATATCTATTTGTATGCTCAGGACTTTATACAGTTTCTGGGTATGGGGGTGAAGAGTGTAATCTCACGTTTTTTTTTCTCATTCAGAAAATCACTTCAGAATACAAATCAGTGAGAATAACATTGAAAGGAAAACAACGAATCTATTCTAATTTCAAAAAGCTTAAGTCATTCATAAACCTTAATATCTTAACTTTTTTGACAAATGATAACTTCATAGAGAGTATCAAAGGTAAACTCCTGACAAAAATAAACTCCTGATAAGGGGCATCTGACTCTTAATCTCGGCTCAGGTCATGATCTCAGGGTTGTGGGATCTAGTCCCATCAGATTCTTTATATCCCTCTCAATCTGTCCCCACCCTCTGCATGCTTGGTCTCTCTAAATAAATAAATAAATAAACTCCCAACAAGATAACCATGTCTATTTTACCAGCCTAATTGTGTTTTCTAATTATATTTGCTTTAAAGAATACCATTAAAATTGTAGATTTTACTTCCTGCTCACATGAGCTTGGCAGCATAGGCAGGGAAGATCAGTGAAAGTATTCTCTGCCATCTTTCACTTGCCACATCCCCAATATGCTATATACTAGATGGACTTCACATTCCAGTTTTCCTAAAATACAGTGTTCTCTCATCCTTGCCCTTGTGTGTCATATTTCTTCATTTTCTATTCTTTGTGAGNCGTGAGCTTTTACTTCTCCTTAACTATTGCTTTTTCTATGAAACCTGCTCCAGCCCCCGAGACAATACTATCTCCCTGAGGAAATAGTATTTTCTGTGGGCTTAAATATGTTTTATAATGGATTGGCAAGCTTTTTCTGTAATGAGACAGATAATATATATTTTAGGCTTTGCCGGCCATAACAAAGGTTGCACCTTTGTTGCAACTGCTCTACTTTGCTGTGTTAGTACAAAAATACAGACAATATATAAATAATTGCGTGTGACATTTACAAAAAAACTTTACCTTTCAGAAAGAGTCATTGGGCCAGATTTGGCCCATAGACCACAGTTCGCTGACTTTAGTATCTTCCTTGGTATGGGGTCGAGAGCTCCTCAAGGTCAGGGACTATGCTTTGTCTTTATCTCTCTCTACTCTCAGTGTCTTGTGTTTGTTGAATGAATAGCCAGAAAGTATTATTTTTGAACTCGTAAGATTTAGACAGCAGAGTTTTCTCTTATCCTTCTTTTTCTTTTAGATGATTATCTAACTTTGGCAAAAATGTCACTCATTCACAGAGTTCAACACATATCCTATCAGTTTTATGTTGACTTACTTTTAAAGAAAATCATATAGAGTACCAATGAGCATTTACTATTTTATCATAATATATGTTGCTAAAATGGTAATCAATAGTGTCATTATTGATTCACTTTATTTTTCTACATCTTTGTCAGCTTTGAAAAATATACAAGTTTATGTGTTTCTCTTGAAATTTCAGGAATTAGGAAGGAAAATAGTAGTAGATTTAAATGTTTATGAATTTTCTGAATATTCTGTGTTTTACCTTTAAGACTCCCCAGGGCTGTGTTCTGAACCTTACTCTATTCTTTCTTAATGTATTTTTTCTTCTTTAATGTACTTTTCCTGGGTGATGGTCTGAAAATACATGGCTTTACCTATTAAGTGCCTACCAATGAACGTGGTCATCTCAGTGTTAGCTCTGAAATACCATATTGCCCACTCGGTATTTCCATTTGGGTATCAAACATAACTTCAAATCAGTTTGCAAAGCCAACTTCATCTTTCTTTCCTTCTCATAGGCCTTTCCTCATTTTTTTTCCTTTTGTAAAGCCCCAACCATTTCTGGTACTTTGTGCCCTACCTTGCGAGTGGTAAACAATACATAGTCACCTGAACCATAAACCTGAGAATCATGTTAAACTCCTCCCTTTAAATTACCCTCCAAATCCAGGTTGTCAAGGTCCTCAATGGCTCCTACATCTCTCCAACTTCTGCATCTTCCCTGCCTTAGTACAGACCCTTCCATGTTGTATATATTTGTAGCTCTACCCTCTTAACTGATACCTTTTTGAGCTTATGTCTCTCTAATCTGAAAACCAAAAAGAAAGAAATGCTAAACCTTACTTAGACTCCCGCATCTCCCTTTAGTTACTACTCTANCTACTACCCTATTTCCTGTCCTTTCCCTTTAACAACCTAAAGAATTGTCTTGATATCTCCATTTCCTTACTTCTTACTCAGTCTTCAAGGCAAGCTAACGTTCATTATCCCTGCCTTTGTTGCCCCCACCAGCATAACATTAAAACAGCCACCATAATCCAGTGGATATTAGTAATCCTTACTGTGCTTGTTCTTTTAGCTGCATTTATTGCTGTTGGCTTTCCCTTCACTCCTGTAATTTCATATTTACCATATTTTCTATCTACCTCCCTGGGTAGTGGATTTAAATTGATCTGTCTTCCCTATCTTCTGTAAATGTTCATTTTCATCTCTTCAGTCATTAAATGTTAAGAGTCCTTCAAAACTGAATCAGACTGTTCTTGTACTATACTTTCCTTAAAGTGTAGCATCCATGTTAGTCACTAATCTCAGAGCATCTTTAACTCTGTTCCCCATCATCTCATGTTTCTTAGTCCATCCCCAAAACCAGATTTTTTGTGTACCTCCTAGTTTTTCAGCCTACCCATTTCTCTCACCACTGCCACTTTAGTCCAAGCTGTCCTTATATCTTGCCTAGATTTCCAATACTCTGTGTTAAAATAACACTGTCTCTCATTCACCATTTTCTGACACTGTTTTATTCCCTCATAGCACTTACCACTCCATAACTTTGTAAACTCTGTTTTTTGTATGTTTGTTGTCCGTTCCCCTTTAATACGGTATAAATTTCATGAGGTCAGGGACTTTTATTTGTTTATTCCTATATATCCATTATAGCAACAGTGCTTGCCAGTATTACACACTAAATAAGTATTTGTTGACTGAGCTGGTAGACT
>LNAC01000148.1:999822-1032260 GCA_002007465.1 Ailurus styani
TTTTTTTTTTTTCTGAACAATGTCTGTGAACCATGAGAAGCTCTCTAAGAATCAAGGCTCTGTCATTGCTTGCTTTGAGGCACTGAATAGTTTACATTTCAGGACCTTAGCTTTCTCTTTCTATAAGTTTGAGGCAAATAACAACATCTCAAAATGTTTTAAACATTAAGGAATTTAATGTACATAAGTATCTAGTGCTCTCCTATTGAACCTAAGTCGTGTATTTTTTAGTTTTTAAAAAACTAATATCAATAAATACATTTCCTTAAATTTTAAAAATATTATCCCCCTTTTCCTTCCTCATGACATTCTAAAACTTTTTTTTACTAATAGGATAACTGGAACCTTGATATTCTAATTTATTTAAGCAGCCTTTTTAGATTCTTTTGAAATCATATGAGCTACTTGAAAAAGAACCATCTGTCTTTAACTGGAGAGTTCTTAATATCAGAGACTATTTTCATACACTGTTTCATATTTTGAATGCATGTTCTTTACTTTTTTAAGTTTACTAAACATTTATTAGGCAATTATATGGTGCTATGCTAGGCACTGGAATTAAAAAATCAAACATGTTTCTCTACATTAGAAGAAAGAATGGGCGCCTGGGTGGGCTCAGTGGGTTAAAGCCTCTGCCTTCGACTCATGTCATGATCCCAGGGTCCTGGGATCGAGGCCCGCATCAGGCTCCCTGCTCAGTAGAGAGCCTGCTTCCTCCTCTCTCTCTCTGCCTGCCTCTCTGCCTAATTGTAATCTCTCTCTCTCTCTGTGTCAAATAAATAAATAAAATCTTAAAAAAAAGAAAGAATATCCTGGTCTGGGAGGTAGTTTGTGTAAATGACTAATTTCAACATAAGATGGAAAAAGAGATTAAATAGCACTTATAAAATATGCAAGGAAAACCCAAAGGAGAGACCATTTGCCCAAAATGTGTGAGAAGAGGTGTGTCCAGGTAGACTTCTTTAAGGAGATCAACTTAACTTGATCCTGGAAGTGTTGGCTAGTGAGAACTAATCAGAGGAGGAGAGCATTTCAGACAGAAGAAATTGTATGAACAAAGTGGGTTGACTGAAGAGAGGCACAAGAAAATTTTGTGGAGGGATGGATATATTTGTATCTTGCTTTGTGTGGCAGTTACACAAGTGTATACAATTGTCAAAACTTAATGAACTGAACACTTAAAATTTTATTTTATTTAAGTTATACCTAAAAGAAACAAACAAAAGCCCTAGGCACAAAGGGCTAGAGGAACAATAGTAGGAGATATTACCCTATACTGGTGGTTAAAACCATGATAATTATCAAGATCACCTACCTGAGACTGGGAACAGGAGGAAGTGAGGTGTGCTTGGAGAGAGAAACTGCATAGGATTGAATAGGCAAGTACTGTAAGACAATTCTGAAGACAACCAAGATTCAGTAAGCAAAAAGAAGAGAGGATAGAAAGCCAAGGGAAGTCATAGAGACAGACTCACCAACAGATGGAATGGAGAGAATGACCAACACTGTTGCATCAAACTGAAGTAAGAAGATAAAGACCTAAAAGTTTCTTCCATATTTGGCAACATAGAAGCCACTTTTGCTAGAGTTACTAGGGAGGAAAGCAAAGGTAGACCGCCATGAGGTAATGAGAGAAAGGGAGGTAAGGACAGAGAAGGTAAGATAAGCACAGTAGTTATGAGAAAGAAGCTAGACTACTTGGATTCAGATCCTACCTAGGTTTGTCACATATTATGTGACTTACTTGGACATAATCTTTCTTCATCTCATTTCCCTCATGTGTATTATCTCTATATCTACCTGATAGTGTTGGTGTGAGGATTAAAATTAGTTAATATATGTAGAGTACATGGAAGAGAGCCTGACACAGTAAGTGCCAGGTGTGCTATCAGTATACATTTAGTTTCACGAATTTTAGCAGAAATGGGAAGGAGAGAGGGAGTTGCTAAAAATAAACATAGGTCAAATGAAGGTTTTTCCCTTTTTTCTCCCTTTTTGCCCCCCCTCTTCCCTTCACATGGGAAGAGAGGTGAAGACAGAAGAAAAAAGTGTAGGCTAAGGTGAAAGAGAGGTACTAATTGATAGAGCAATGTCCCAGAGAATTCCCTGGAGTAGGGGAGGGAGGGTGGTGGTGAATGAATCATTCAGTGGTGAATGAATCAAGAGTGTAAGTGTAGCAGATGACCTTGAACAAATTAAGGAATGCCACCTCTTCAGAGGATGGAGGGAAGAATAGAGAAGATCAACTTTAAATAAGAGGAGGAATAGAAAAAAGTTGAAGGAATTGCTGGTTGGGGCTCCCCATGTCTCAGAGTGGGGTGGAATTGACTTCTAAAAGAAAAGAGTTTGAATGAGGAACTTCAAGAGTACTGAAGATTTGAAGTAGTTAGCTTAGGATGTGAGAGGGAGTTGACCATGTCTAGGAAAAGGGTTATTGCTGTATAGAAAATCTAACATGGTTTTCTCTAGCAACTCTCAGGAGAAAGGGCTAATCATGGAATTGATCCAAAGTCAGAAAGTAAGCTGGGTGAATAAGGTATCATAATAGTGCAAGAAGGTGAGTATGTTGGTAAGAAAGTACTTCATATTTGCCATGGTGTTTACATTGGTTGTATGTAAAGTGTTGCAAGGTAATTAGGATAGGTAGACAGGGAGACAAGGGAGGATGAAGGGCCTGGAGTGGCCAGTGATTGAGTAGGATAAATAGGAAGGGAGTGGGTATGTGAGTTGAGAGTTCCAGAATGGTGGGACGTCTGGGTGGCTCAATTGGTTAAGCAGCCGCCTGCCTTCGGCTCAGGTCATGATCCCAGCATCCTGGGATCGAGGCCCGCATCGGGCTCCTTGCTCAGCAGGGAGCCTGCTTCCCCCTCTGCCACTCTGCCTGCTTGTTTTCTCTCTCTCTCCAACAAATAAATAAATAAAGTCTTTTAAAAAAAAAAAGTTCCAGAATGGTTAAGAAGGCTATCAGAGCATATCGTACTGAAGTTTATACTTTATGGTGAACATTTTGAGATATGGTCAGATGGCTAAAGCAGAGCCAAAGTGATAAATGGGGTCCACATTTCTTAAAAGTGGTTGAAGTGCTAAAAATAAATACTTCTTTGACAGTACAATTTCGGTATTTCTCTGGTTGATCAGTGTTTTATTTGGACTTGTTCTCATCAAAAATGTTTTTTCTTTTCTTTCTTTTTGCTCTCTCATTTTTCTCTGTAGGCCTCTTACTGAGGAGGAAATTGTCAGCCTAAGAGAGAGGCATTATGATTCTATTGCTGAGAAACAGAAAGATCTTGATATGAAAATTCAAAAAGAGGTAAATTGTCTTTTTCTGTTGCTTAAGTATATGTTATCGTAAGACCTCTGTTTATACTGTGGAGAAAGTTATCATTAATATGGTACATATGAACAGTCACTAGATCTATGTTTAGATGTTATACAGATGAAGATTATTTAAAAGTAAAAAAAAATTCTAGTCTATTATAGTTTGTTTTATTTCAGCTTAATTTATCAGAAATCATATGCTGCCAAAAATGAAGATAATACATTCTTCTAAAAACTAATTTCTTAATTCACAAGTAGAGACTCTGACAAGATACAGGTATTTTTTGTGTTTAAAACCAACTTTTAAAAAGTCTGTTTCACAATAAATATTTTTTAAGTCTTTTGGTTTGTCTTGGACTTGTTTATTCTTAGTAACTGAACCATAAACTATAATCATAAATGTTATATTTATTTAATGTGTTTATGGGAATGGCCTGTAATTATAGTTTTGCTATTCACTAAATGGATTTAGTCATGTTCTATTATAGATTTAAGAATAGTCTTTTAAGTACCAATTGGTGATTTCAACAGCATTAATTTAAGCTATGCAATAGATGCTAACATTAGGCTAAAGAAAAAAATTACTGAAATTTTTTTAAGTTTGTTGTGACATGCAGTAGATTACCACTAAAGTAGTTAGTATGCTAATATGAATGGCAAGAACTTAAATTTGAAAGAAACTTTTGAATAACTTGATAGTAATAAAATTCAGGATACATGTGCATCAATGAGACATGAACTTTGTAAAAGCTTACTTCACTTTGATAGATGGTGGTATGATTGGCCTTAGTTTAAAGACCTTGGACTTATGAAAGCCAAGACCATTAAACTGGTCAGGTTGCATTGGAACAATTGTTGAGAATGAAGATCACTACATATTCTAAAGAAAGAAACGGTTTTGTATTTCTGCAAATTAAATGCTACTACTTCATAATTCAACTTCTAAAGAGTTCTATAATATGTTTGATGTCATTAGAATTATTTTATAAAAGGAGAAATTAAAATGAGAAATCACAAAAATTTCAATTCTGTTATACTTTGTAGAGATCATCTATTTTTTTAATAATTTATTTTTAATTTTACAAACAGAAACATTTTATTTTTAGAGCAGTTAGACAGGTTCTGATTTTTGTTAATCCTTATTGTTTTGTTCATGTACAGTTAGCCTTACAAGAAGAGAAGTTAAGACTAGAAGAAGAAGCTTTATACGCTGCACAGCGTGAAGCAGCCAGGGCAGCAAAGCAGCGAAAGCTCTTGGAGGTGAGGGGAAAAGACCCCGACATATATTAGGGCTGCTTTTCTCCTGATTTTCTCTGACAAATCTTAGTCGAGACTCTTTCCCCACCCTAGAATCAAGGGCTTCTTGTTGAACAACAAGTGTATTTATGTATATATTCTTAGGAATTTTAAAGGCAAATTAGCTTGTATTTAACAACTAGAAATAATATCAAAGTATGTGCTTGATATTGAATGTTGTTTCACTTTAAATTAGCAGAAACTAATTCTTATTTATCTCAAAGATGAAATGTAGTTTTCCAAAATCCAGTATTCTTCTGGAAAAATAAATATACTCTTAGGTGGAAACGCTGTAGAACTAGTCTTTAAATATAATTTCTGTAGCATTTTTAGTTTATTTTTGTGAGTATTTTTTTAAACAATTACTTGAACTACTGGAATTTCTCATACTTCTTTGAATCTGGTAAGCTGAGCAATTTGCCTCTTTTTCAAATATTGTATATTTTTCATCTTTATTCTTGTGTCTTTGGGAGACCTGGAGTTTGAGTCTTGAGAAATCTTTGGCATATTATCAGAGAAAGCAACAGATTTATTATATCTCACTATGCTATATGCTANCATGCTATATGCTTATAAGGCATTACTATAATGCCAGACCAGTATTAGTAACAGGCACTAGCTGGTATTACTGTTTTAGTTAGTTTACATGTTTTACTTTGTTTAATACTCACAACAGTCCTAGGAGATAGGTAACATTTTCAGTCCTCATTTTATAGATGAGGAAGCCAAGGGATAGAGATGTTAAATAACTTGCTTAATAAAATCCTACAGTTAATAAATGGTAGAGCCAGCATTCAAGCACAGCAGTGCTTAGCCAGTCATTCTACTTAGTATCTTCCTCCATATTTTGCCTATGTAAACTCTCTATTGTAACATTAACTGAAGTAGTACAAAGATCATGTCACATAATAATTACACTAACTTAGAGAAACTGAAAAATTGTGTCATATTGCTATGAGTTTATATGTGACCCATGCCCTTTTTCTCCCTCTCTTTCTCCCCCTGCTCCCTGTCATTTTCATTAATCTATTTCAGCAGACTAATTAGATTATACGGGAGAGCGGGGAATTTTGTTTTTGTTTTTTCAGTAAATTCTAACTAGTGGGAAAGTTTAAAAATTAACTCACCTTCTACTAAGAAATAAAAATATTTTCCTGGCTATAATTTATATGACTCTTTTTACTATAATAAATTCTCTACTGCTCATCTTTTAAAGATGAAAACATTCCATATGCCGCATCCATTTGGGTTCTGAGTTTTTCCCGAGTTCTCTGAGTTTTTTCTTCCCTGACTAAATACCGATACAGGAACACATAGCAGTCTGTACAGCATCCACTGGCACACAGAGATACACAGATAAATGCAAGTTCATCTGATTTTCACAACAGCCCTGTGAGTTTGTTTGGGCAGTATTATAGCCATCTATAATTTATAGATTAAAAAAACAGGAAGTAGAGACGTGCCACGGACACACAGCTAATAACTGTCAGAGTCTTAACTATCTGACAGGTCTTCTAAATCCTTTGTTTTTATTAGTTCTGAGTTAGCTCAGCCAGCTCTTCTAGATCTTTAGTTCTGTTGCTGCTTATTTCAGCCAGAATAGAACTTCACCTACTGTTTCAACTATTTTTTTCTTAACTATTCGTCCTTTCAGTTATTAGAAGTTCTTAGGTGTAATAAGAATGTTCAATACACCAATANTACCAATATCTGTTTTAAAAGTTATTTTTTAATAACACAATGAATATTCTGACCCCTCAAGGATTATATGCTGAAAGATCGGGAAAAATTCCAACCATAAATAAGAGGATATAGAAATGAGCAGTGATACATTTAAGGAAAAAGACTTCAATAGAATAACTTTTAAAGTTGTTTTTTTTAGGAACTAGAAAAAATATCTTTTGGTGTTGCATGAATGATTTTTTAAAGTATAATTTTTGCAACGGAGAGTGATTTTGTATTGCATTATGTTTCCAAAGCAAGAAAGGCAGAGAGTTGTGCAGCGATACCACCCTTCAAACAATGGAGAATATCAGAGGTAAATAGTGAAACATACTACTTCCCTTTGTGGTAAAAAACATAATTTCCAAAGACAGCATAGTATATGTATTATGTTTGTGTGTTCCCTAAAAAAACATAGACACTATCTTGTAAGAATACTGAGAACATTTCCTTTCTTTACATTGGAAAGTGATCGTTATTTATTTGAATTGATTTCATTGCATTTTTAAGAGTGCTCATATCTTCCATATAGAAGTTGATGCAGTAATACACTGAATGCTTTTGGATAAATTGTTTATGTCTTGCCTTGCTTGTTTGTGTTTTCCTTAGCACATCTCTCTTTCTTATAATAAAGTTTATGTATGATCATTTTTTAGAAGACACATTCCAGAATCATATTTTCCATTCATTCAAAGAACCTTGTTCATGATTCATTATTATAAATTATGAAGATAGGCTCACTACTAAGCTTTGACTTCAGTGTTAACCAAAATCTTATCATTTCAATTTATTGCTAGCATTAAGAAAATTAAGACCTATTTTCATTAGGTTACTCTAATTGTATAGTAATTATAAATTTGTGTGGGATAGACCTTCAGACTAAAATGCCATAAATTAAATTAAGCATGCATTATGTTGCATCTATTATGAATATATTTCTTTTTACTTTACTTACAGTTCAGGACCAGAAGATGACTTTGAATCTTGTTTGAGAAATATAAAGTCACAGTATGAAGTTTTTCCAAGTAGTAGTAAGTCTTTTAAAATATATGCATACTTTTTTAGTTTATGCCACTGTAAACAGATAATTGGAGATAATGGCTCTGTTTCTCTAGAACTTTCTGCCCTTTAAATTTCTGTTTTCCAGATAGGTCAGTTAACTAGTCCTTAATTATACAATTTTATCTTTCCTTTTTATTTTTAATTTTATTTATTTATTTTTAAGTAGGCTCTACACCCAGTGTGGAGCACAACACAGGGCCTAAATTCATGACCCCAGGATCATCACCTGAGCAGAAATCAAGAATTAGATGCTCAACCGACTGAGCTACCCAATTACCCCTTACCTTTCCTTTTTAAAAAGTAGTTGGAGCAAAGAAAAATCTCAGGCTATTGCTGTAGATCTGGATGGAGAGTCGAACACTCATTTTTCCATTTCTACTGTGGTTTACCTCTCTCCCTCCCAGAAAAAGGGAGGGTGGGAAGAAGTAGTACAAAAGTATACTTATTTTACTTACTACAAGTTGAGTTATAACAGTAAAGTATTTATCTCTAAATTTCAAAAGTCAGAACTCCTGTACTTCCAAGAATGGAAGCATAGTAGTGGTTCCTTTTGAAAACAGACTTCCTTCATTTTTATTTTTTCATTTATTTTTTGTCCCTCTTTGTAATTGACTGTTATGTAGAGTTCATTGTATTGGAAAAGTTTATAATTCATTTAAATTTTTCTGTTTATTGTGCTACATGGCAAAAAAAAAAAAAAGAAAGAAAGAAAAGAAAAGGAAAGGAAAAAGGAAAGGGAAAAAAGCGTTGTGTTGTTCCTAACAAAAACTTACCAGTATGATGATTTCAGTAATTGTTCTCATGATGTTAGAAGGAATAATAATATTTGGAGAAAGATAATATTACAAAATGAATGGTTGTGGTAAAAGTACAAATGACCACGTTATATTTGTTGTATATCCTAGGACTCTCATCAGATGCCACAGTTTTGACACCAAATACGGAAAGCAGTTGTGATTTAATGACCAAAACTAAATCAACAAGTGGAAATGATGACAGCACATCCCTAGATCTAGAGTGGGATGATGAAGAAGGTATTTTATATTCACAATTTTATCTAAAATTTTAATCCATGTTAATCTATAGAAATCTACTTGGTATTTTACTTTTAATTGAAGAGAGTGCAAGGCCTTAAAAAATCAGTATGAAAATGTATTGGCCTCTTACTGTATTAGTGATTATCATTTTTAGATAAATGGTTTAGAAAATTGTGTAATTCTTAGTGTTCCTTGAGCTTTAAAAAATGTTAATTTTTCACTTTAATATTTCTGTAATCCATAGTCATATTTTCCACTCATTCAAAGAACCTTGTTCATGATTCATTATTCTAAATTATGAAGATGGGCTTACTACTAACCTTTGACTTCAGTGTTAACCAAAACTTTATCATTTTCATAGTGATAGTACTCAATAAGAAGAATTACTGCCCCCTTGTGGTCAACCTAAAGCCAAAATTGTATTATCTTTTGGTTGATTATAAATTAGCCATTTGTTGGGTTTTTTTTGTGTAGTACAACAGCTTTAACAGGGACATAGGCTGGGATTTTAGCTGGTATGTCTTCCTAGCTATAGTACTTTAGGTAGGTTTCTCACTCTCTTTAAGCTGCAGTTTGTTCCTCATAAGAAGGGAATAATGAGCCTACTTGAAAGGATGGTTATTCACTGTTGTATACTCAGGGTCTAAAAATGCCTGGCACATAGTAAGCAGCTAGTAAATATTTGAACAAATAAACATATGAATGTTGTGAGGATGAAGTGAAGCTTACATAAAACACCTGTATAGGTGCGGAACATAGCAAAGACTCAAATGTGGATTTTTTTTTTAAGGCTACTTTACTGAATAAGGCTCAAGTTTTCATTTTCACTTTAAGAACTATGCAGTCCATGAAAATGGAGAACCAGTTACAGAATTTATGACTTTAAGAAAAATAGTAAGCATGAAATATTTCATAGAATTTTGAGATGGAATAGACCTTAGTCCTCTAGTTGAGCCATTTTTTTTTATCAGTAAAGAAACAAAGATACAAGGGGCTTGAATAACTTTACCAAAGATTGCATTAACTTGCTTAATTAAGTCTTCTTCTGAGCCAAACATTGTTTCCACAATCCTGTACTTATGTTATTTCATATCTGGATCACAATTAGCAGACTTTAATAAAATTTATTTTTATTGTAGCATCTTGTTCAGTTTGATCTAAAGCCTTTTAGATCTTTTAATTCCTGATTCTGTCATCTGCACTGTCGGTATGCTAATCAGATTTGTGGATAACCTGACTTTAGATGTTATTATTCAAGCCATTAACACAATTATTAAACTAGAGTAGGTAGAAGAGAGAGTCCACCAGAAATGTTTCCTTAACAAGGCCTCCATAGGACTGACTCTTCAAGTAAATTTAGAAATCAAGTCTGACTGTTAAACAAAAACTATATTATTAAACTGTAAAGT
This sequence comes from Ailurus styani, assembly GCA_002007465.1. Classification (NCBI taxonomy): domain Eukaryota; kingdom Metazoa; phylum Chordata; class Mammalia; order Carnivora; family Ailuridae; genus Ailurus; species Ailurus styani. The sequence continues at coordinate 1,009,667 of LNAC01000148.1, forward strand.
CTTTTAATATAGCCTTTAAAATTTTCACTGAGATTTCTAATAACTCCTTCCAAATAATAGGAATGAATCGCATGCTTCCAACGAGAGAATGTTCCAAAACAGAGGAAGACATTCTCCGAGCAGCACTTAAGTATAGTAGCAAGAAGACTGGAAGTAATCCTACATCAGCCTCTGATGATTCCAACGGGCTGGAGTGGGAGAATGACTTTGTTAGTGCTGAAATGGATGACAATGACAATTCTGAGTATTCTGGATTTGTAAATCCTGTATTAGAACTGTCTGATTCTGGCATCAAGCAATCCGATACAGATCAACAGAAACGATAGGGTAAAATTTTATGACCCTATCANGTTTATCAGTTGTGACCAAATGTTAAAAACCAACTAGAATGTATCAATGGTTGTGCTGAGCCTTTTTGTAAGAGGGAGATAAGAAACCATGTTGTAAATGCTTATTAGAAAAGAATAGGAATGATAGGCTATATCTGAGTTTCTTCAGAATTAAGTGCAATTTCATTATCTGCCTTCTGCTTTTCAAAAACAATGTAATGGTTCTGTCATGTTATAAGTTAAAATTTACTTTAACTCTTCTTTATAGCATTCCTGTTTACTATTTGTAGATTTTCACTTTTAAAAAGTTTTATTAATTTTCCTTTGAATGTTTTTTTAAGCCTATTTCAGTAGTTAACTGTGAAAATATTAAGGCATTTTGTGTTAATTCTCAGCAGATGTGAAGGGAGCATGAGGAGGGACTGCCAGATCAGATTTATAATAGTGTTCCCTTTTCCAGCATTATTTATTCCTGTGACTTATTTAAATTTTATTATCTAATGGTAAGCACAACTGAGTAGATGACCCTAAAGAAATGCTGAAATATCAGTTTTTTTCTACACTTACTGCATATCCTAGTATAATAATGTTGATTCAGTCTGAACAAAGGATATGATATGTTAAAATAGGCTTTCATAGTTCAGACACTTGAAGCTGGTATTCAAAAGTAATATTTAAGAAAATATATATATTTAGGTTTTTCACTTCCTTTTACATGCTGCCACCATAAATTAATATTGACTTTAAGTTAATTGATATATTAAATTTCTAGGTGTTTTTTTTTAAATTCTATATTTCCAATGAACAGTCTTAGAAAGATTTTACACAGAACGTATTCTCTGTGCATGATTTGTTAAGAAAGGAAAACCTAAAAAGGCAATACGGGTATTTCAAAATAAAATCCTTTCTGGTGTGAAAGGTTTCATTGATTTTATTAAGCTTTCCTTTGCCTTGTAATACAAGGTACTTTAATGGGATGGAACTAAGCATATCAGTATAAATAACTGCATTCGTGATATACAATGAACTCTTCTTTTCCCTAAAGTTTATGTCTCACTTTGAAAGGCCAAGGCTATAAAGCACTCCCTAATTGCTTGTCTTAATTTTGCTGAGAATTGAATATGATTTTAGTAAGCAAACTCTTTTCTGATTTTTCCTTGGTGTTTTTTTTTTCCTTTTTTTCTTGCAGCAATGACAGTGCATGTTCTCAAAAATATAGGAAGGTCCAGATATGAATAGTAACTTAAAGTTCTTGCTGTACTTAAAAAGAAAATCATGTGGCCCTTTCAATATTTGAACTGCTAGGCAATGACATCTATAGTTTCATCTTTTTTTATCTCATAGAAATAAATATGATACTTTAAATATGTAAATATATTAGGTAATGCTATTATTTATGACTATCTTAATATAATTTAAGTTGTAGCTTTGTCACTGGAAATATTTTAAAGGTAATCTATATTCACATTTCCTGTGTTATGCTTTCTAAAGTTTGTATACATCAGATGTATATTTTTGGTTTGGCATAAACTACTATTGTAATTTTTCTTGGCATTTTGTTCATAAAAATTTTTTGAAGGAATGGTAACTTCTCAAGGATTGTGAATAAACACATTTTTACATTTAAAAATAATAAATTATTTGATCATTACTAGTTTTAGTCTATAAACATGCCATAATTATGTCTCTTGAGGTATAGTTACTTTATTAAATCTGCTATGAAGACAAAAAGGAATGAATTAGGAAAGCAGGATGGAACTAAATTTGAAAATGTTTGTTTTAACTGCTAAGAAAATATATTGATGTTTTTGTTTTATGTATTTATAAAAAATACTGGAAATAACATTTTTTTATTCAGCAGATATTAGAGAATCTACTGAGTCTGATAGCGTGTTAGGGACAGAGTAGTATAAAGACTTAGAGTGCCCAAGCTCTTTTGCCTACGTGTTGTTGAGAGAGACAAGACAATAATGAATAAACATGTAAATGAAAAAACGACAGATCACAATTAGAAAATATACAAGATGATAGGATGCAAGACAGCTGGGGACCAAGTGACTACTTTGGTAGGTCAAGAGATTCTTCTCTGAGATGACATTTGAGCTGAGACCTAACTGTTGAGCAGGAACCAGCCAAGTAAAAAGCCTGGTGAAGCATTTTTATAAAGCTCCTGAGGTGTAGGAAAAAGTTTGGTATGTTCTGAGACTGAAGAGACCACGGGGACTGAAGCATCGTGAGGTAGAATAATATATGATATTGGAGGGGTATTTAAGGGCCAGATCATGTGAGGTTTTGTAGACCATGGTTAAGAGTTAATTTTATTTGATGTATAAAGCCACTGATTTTCTGTAAACCAGAGTAGACAATGATCAGATTTTCATTTTTTAAAAATTCCTCTAGCTTCTGTGTAGAGAATGGGTTAATGTGTGATCCAAGTATCACACACAAGAGAGTGTGTGTGATACTTGGAATGAGACATGATGTGACTTGGGTTGATAATGATGATAGGAATGCAGAGCTGATAAACTTCAGAGGCAGAATTAACAAGATTTTCTAATAGGCTAGATATGGGGGCAAAAGTAGAGCTGGAATCTAATAGAATGGTAGGATAATGCATCTAGCATGGTTCCCTGGTGCCCTTGCTCACTGCACATCTGTATAGCAACACTCAACCACACTCCAACCGAAATCTTGACAGTCCTGTGATCCTCCCTGGAAGATGGCAAAATAGGCACTCTTCAAGGACATGTGACAAAGCCATTTATCATCTGCTCCCCTATCTTGCAAAGGCTGCCATGAGGCAACTTCTCATCTAACTCCCTGGTTCTAGTGAAGCAGAGATTTCCACCTCACTCCCATTCACTACAGATGTAGGCTAATAAACCTGCTTGGCTAGAGTTTAGAGTTGGCTCTTCAACAACAGAGCTGCCCTCCATTTAGGTGTCATTTGGCCTCCCTGGTCCAATATCCAAGGGACATCCCTAGGGACCAGGGATGTGGAACACTGACTTCATGCTGATCTTGCTTTTGCTATCTGTGTAGGTAATTAAGTCTATTTGAGCTCACTGTCTCCCTGCTGGTTAAATCTGGAAATGTGACAGTCAACCTAGCAGCTACAACTACATTTGTCAGTAACTTTTTGGTTTCTAACTTGACAAATGTAGTGGGAGGAACAGATTCAGAAAGGTGAAGGAAATTAAGAGTTCTGTTTTAGAGGTTAAATTTGAGGCGTTTATGAGGAATTTATATCAAGACATCAAGAAGGCAGTGGGATACATATATCTGTAGTTCAGAGAAGAGATCGAGGTACAAGTTGAAAAGTTATTAGTAGGTAAATGGTATTTTAAGTCATTAAACTAGGTAAGATCACCCTGGGGCAACATATAGGCAGAGAAGCCCAACTAAGTGTTGATATTTATAGGTCAGGGGTAAAGAAACTGCAGATTTAAGATGGATGCAGGAAACCAAAGAATGTGGTATCACAGGAACTACTGGTGGCTGTGTGCCACCATGCAGGGTGAGGAACATGGAGAATTGGAGCCAGTATGCATTGATGGGGAGAGCTAGAGGCATCTTAATCCCCAGTCACAGCCTCTGCCTGAGGCCTATGGCACTCCTTCCTTAGAGTAAGCAGTCTAAAAACAGTTCCTTCCTTTCTTCAGAAAGAGTTTGAAAGAACACGGCTACAGAATTAAACTTTGACTTTATTATATGCATGGATGCTGTTAAAATTTCAAATTCATGGAATTTAAAAATGTGTGGTACATAAAAGTCAATGTTTGGTAAGAGAACTGAAAAAGAATTCTAAACATAGCAATGGTTCATTAACATGTCCAAAATACTGGTTTTAGCTACTGAATATACACAAGGAGAACTGTATTTTTGGAAATAAACACTATTATTCTACAGAAAGGAAATAATAGAAAAGGTATTATTGCTCAAATAGGGCTTATATTAAAACCACAATGATACATTGACACTTCTCCAAAACACATTATGCTAGTACTCTGGTACTTGCAAGTACCAACAGGCTACACCACCAGCAACAACTTGTCCATACCCTTGACCTTGAAAACACAGGGCTGCTTGTGAAATAATATGACCAAACCAAGAGATGGTTCCTTACAAAACAAAACATAGGACTAAAAGCAAGCATAAAAAGAAAATAATATAATCTTATTGAGAACACTATTCCTTCATCACCACGGATACTTCTTGTACATTAACCCTCACTCACATATGTACACTTAAATACACTTAATAATTCCTAAATACATCTAGGAATGCAACAGATGACTAAATTGATGACTAATACAACAGAAAGACTAGAATGATAATAATAGATCCCAAATTTGACAACAGATGACAGTAATACACTAATAAACAGTGAAGTATCCATAAGCTTTCTCAGATTTCTTCATCCTTCATGATTCTTATCTTAGCCCTCTGTGTTCACAATTCATTTTCATCCATTTCTGTAGGAGAGGTGTTTTGGGTGGAACAGGATGAGTAACTGCCATACTCAGGTATGGGCTTCTGTAGTGGCCAGTTGTTTTCTTGCAAGAGTGATCTTGGAGACAAAATAAATTGAGTCTCAAAAAGTTCTAATGACTCTCCATCTTCCTTCTCTATCAGGAACTGATACTCACCAAATCTGACCATGCACTTGTAAGGCAGGTCTATTTTATTTAGGTAGCAGAGCTCCTTGTTGTTCACAAGCAGACTGGTCTTCTTACTCATGTTTTTAATTTCAAAAGAGAGAACTGAACTATCAAACTTTTTAAATAGCTGCAGAGAAAACTGAACTCGAGAAACCTGTTTGTCCTGAAAGGTATAATGACAGATGTTGGAATTTCGGCCAAATTTCACCACTTCGCTGGAAGGAAGTTTTTCTCAGTTATAAAACCTTATTGATTGGAATATTCCACTTTGCAGCTGGCCAGGATGGTAAACAGTTATCTGGAGACAAGTCACTGTCTCTTCCGTATCAGCATCTTCGAAATTGGACATGATGTGTCTCAGAATCTGACCTGCCTGCAACAATCAAACCAGCATGTTAGTTCACTCCCATTTTTCAGGCATTGAAATCTTTAATTCTAATATTTTGAAGAAAATCTTCTGATAGGGGTTTGTTTAGACTTTAAGAAGGTAATACATAGAATACCCAATTAACTAGCACATATGTGAAATTTTATACCAAGTCCCATGAGATCTGGTATTTTACTTTTTCTTTTCGTTTTTTTTTAAGATTTTATTTATTTATTTGACAGAGAGAGATCACAAGTAGACTGAGAGGCAGGCAGAGAGAGGAGGAGGCAGGCTCCCTGCTGAGCATGGAGCCCGATGCAGATCTTGATCCCAGGACCCTGAGATCATGACTTGAGCTGAAGGCAGAGGCTTTAAACCACTGAGCCACCCAGGTGCCCTATATTACTTTTTCTATCTCTATTTTTCACTTCTAGTTTGACAATAGACCATACACAATCTAGACAATAACAAGAAATGCTTGTTAATAATAAAGTGATTTGTTAGGGGCATAATGAAACTTTAGTTCGCTCCTCATTTAAATAGAGTGACTTGGCCCAGAGAAAATATGACACCTATATTCTAAAAATCAGGAATAAATAATCCCCTTAGTGTGAATGCCCTCAGAGGATATACNGAAAACCTACAGTTTACTAACTAAATTATAATTAGATGTGTTATGAATTGTAAAACCTGATTAAAGAAATTTAAAAATTATAAACAAATAATTGCAACATTTATTATTTACATACTCACTTAGATTTCTAGTAGGTAAAGGGTTAAATATAATAAATGCTTAGCTAAGATAGGGAAGCAAACTAAGTGTCCATTGATAGACGAACAGGTAAAAAAGATGTACACACACACACATATATACTCAGGAATATTATGCAGCCACAAAAAAGGGNGAAAAGGGATGAGACTGCCATTTGCAACAACTAGGATGAACCTAGAAGGTATTATGCTAAATGAAATTAAGTCAGACTAAGAAAGACAAATACCATATGACTCTACTCCTATGTGGAATCTAAAAACAANATACTCCTATGTGTAATCTAAAAACAAATGAATAGGGCGCCTGGGTGGCTCAGTGGGTTAAAGCCGCTGCCTTCGGCTCAGGTCATGATCCCAGGGNTACACACACACACATATATACTCAGGAATATTATGCAGCCACAAAAAAGGGATGAGACTGTGCCATTTGCAACAACTAGGATGAACCTAGAAGGTATTATGCTAAATGAAATTAAGTCAGACTAAGAAAGACAAATACCATATGACTCTACTCCTATGTGGAATCTAAAAACAAATGAATAGACAAATAAAAAGCAGAATATGACCTGTAAATACAGAGAACAAATTGATAGTTGCCGGGGGGGTGGTGTTGGGCAAAATGAGTGAAGGGGAGTGGTAGATACAGGCTTCCAGTTACAAAATGAGTAAATCACTGAAATAAAAGGCACAGCATAGGGAATACAGTCAACGATACTGTAATAGTATTATATTGTGACAGATGTTAGCTACACTTGCAGTGAGCATAAGTATAGAAAAGTTGAATCACTATGTTGCACACCTGAAACTAACATAACATTGTACATCAACTATACTAAAAAAAGTAGTAAGTGCTTTAAAAGTTTTATACTTATAAAATTAATATTACATAAGTTAGTTCTAAATATCATAGTCTGTACTCCTACTGGAATTATTTCTTTTTATCAATTGTTCTCTAATGACTGAACAAACTGTCATTAACCACATTCTAACTGCCATTAAGAGTTAACAGCATCCCTCTAGAGCTCCTGGCCCTGTGGTATCCCCCACCTACACTTGCCTACATGCACCTTTAATAATCAGTCGAGTAAAGTAGTACAACAGGACTGGAGAATTAATTACCAAAATCTTGGAGAGATTATTCTGACACAGAACTGCCATTTTAAAACTAAATTAAAAGAATTAAATGCATACAATTTAAAAATTGATACAGTAAAAAAAGGATTTTTAAAAACAGTATCTTCTGTCTATACTAATCCTTCTAGAGTCAGCCACTGTAAAGTTGTTCTTATCCTTACAGAAATTTTCTTTATATAACAAACATAACTATGTATGTGCTCACAGATACAAACACCTATGTTCTACACATTGAGAAAAATTTTTCTGACACAAACAAGAACATACTGTATTTAGTTCTAGACCTTGCATTCTTAAATTAATATAAATGGGTGATTTGATTCCATATCCACACATATACAAATGCCTTATATTTGAATGGCTACACAGAATTCCTTTAATCTAGCATGGTGATAAATTATACCAAAATAGTGATGCTGAGTATTCCCTGCATTCCTTAAAAACTGTTTAGGATTTGGAAATCAATAATCTTAATTGAAGTTGATTTGTGGTTTTGTTTGCCATCTATATTAGATGTTGGTATTAGAATTATGCTGGTTTAAAAAAAAACAGAATGCTTTCTTTTTCTTTCTACACTTGCTGCTATTTATTTCAAAAACACAATCTTTCCTCCTGTTTTGCAGCTATGGTGCTATTATTTTTCTTTTATTAAATTCTTTATTTAAGTTCACTTTAGTTAACATATACTGTATTATTGGTTTCAGGGACACAATTTAGTGATTCATCATTTGCATATAACACCCAGTGCTCCTTTACATCAAGTGCCCTCCTTAATGCCCATCACCCAATTATCTCTTCCCCCCACCCAGCTCCCCTCCAGTAACTCTCAGTTTGTTTCTCAGAGTTCAGCGTCTCTTATGCTTTGCCTCCCTCTCTATTTTCATCTTATTTTATTTTTCCTTCCCTTCCCCTATGTTCATTTGTTTTGTTTCTTAAACTCCACATATGAGTGAGTGCTAAAAATCAAACTCTCAATTTATTCAATTTCTCAACAAATGATAGAGCTAAGCAAAATTTATTTTTTATTGATTTGAAACTATATCTTTAATTTAAATTTACTTACTTTTCATATATTGTTTTTGGACATTATTACATCATATCATATTACCTAAGCAGACAGAACATGCTCAGCTATCAGCAGCAATGTGAGAGGAACCCTCAAATCATGGGCCAAGGATGGTAAAAATGACTATGAAACTAAGGCAGTGAGAATTAACACACAATGGGTAGAACTGTGATTTGAAGATACTTTAATTATGATAATAAAGTCTCATTATTCAAGAAGCTGACAGCATTAAGGAGAATAATTATAACAAATCATTAGATGATACAATTAGTGGTTGGCAAGAAAAGAATTAGCTATTAACAAGTAAAGAACCTAAAAAGGAGGGGCAAGAATCTGTCAGCGATCTCAGCCTTGTCTAGGACACACTGCCATCGTTCTGGTTCATTCTTGGACTTTAGACAATAACAGTTCCAAAGGGAGAGCTGGATTAAAAACCATAGTGTAATCTGCGTACAGTCTTTTGGTAACACCCAAATTTTGTTTTGTGTTCTTCCTATAACCAATTAGCTTAGAAATCACGCTTTTGAGCCAATCTACCAAGAAAAGTTTGCCCCATACAAGCTCTTATGCCTAGTTCTCAGGGTAGATATATTATTCACTGCAAGGGGGGGAAATTGGCATTCTAGTTTATCAAATCAATGACTACAAGTTTCTTGGTGTGAATCAATTCTCAGGGTTTGACAAATTTTGGGATCACAATTGTGACTCTCCAAAAACACTGAGGTAGACTGTACTACTGTCAAATATTTGCTGCCCCTCCCTACCAGGCCTTGCTCCTTCAGAGAGATGATACTTCCCACTCCATTGACAACCATGTCAATGAAACATGAATGGAAGTGACATAGAAGCTTATTTCCAAGCAGAAGCTTTAAAAGCTACTGTGTATTTCCACCAATCCTTTTGGTGTCTGCCACATCAGCAGTCCCCCAAAGCAGCTCAGCTTCCATCCCAGAGGGGAGGAGGGCCAAAGACACAGCCTAAAAGGATATGTAATATGAGCATGAAATCAAATCTTTTTTTAAGTCATTTGTTCCTGAGCCCTGACATAGCCTGGGCTGACATGCATTCACCTATCCAATGAAGGTACGAAATGACCGCAGACCCTGACAGTTAACAAGGTTACTACTTATTGTATGCCCTCCATGTGGCAGGTACAGTGCTGGACATTTACACATATTGTCTTATCTTCAGAATAACCCTATCAATCACCCTTCACAGATGAGGGAGCTAAGTCTCAGAGAGTTTAGCTAAGGAGCCCAGGTCACAAAGTCAGTATCAAAGGCAGGATTCAAACAGAAAAGAAATACACCCTCTCTCACCCACAACAAATAACTGCTCCCTGTTACCAGTTACTCCACAAGCGATAGTAGATAATCTGTAGAGAGGAGGGCCATGGAAGTATACTAAAACCAGCAAGACACCCACCTAGACTCTAGTGTTGAGAAAGGAAATACACTGTTACTGCTGCCTCATAAGAGAAAGAGGCTCTGAAGCAGCAGGTTTACTGTATTAGTTATCCCTAAGTCTGCTTGAATAGATATTAGTATGTATGGACACAGTACTCCATCATAATTGTGGTAGGCTGTTTGGGGAAGCTCCAAAGTTGAATAAATCATGGTCTCTCAGCTCAAGGAACTGAGAAAGTAATCTATTTGTTAATTTCTAGAGCTGCAAGTTCCCTCTACAAAGTGGCTTGAATCTCTGCCATTTCTGAGTGGTCAGTAGAAAGACAGGAAAGACTAAAACTAACAAAAACCCTAAAATAAATTAAAATCAGTAGGTTTTTTTGTTTAAGATTTTATTTATTGGCATGCCTGGGTGGTTCAGTTGGTTAATCAGCTGCCTTTGGCTCAGGTCATGATTCCAGGGTCCTGAGATCGAGTCCCACATCGGGCTCCTTGCTTGGCAGGGAGCCTGCTTCTCCCTCTGCCTCTGCCTGCCTCTCTGCCTACTTGTGATCACTCTCTCTGTCAAATAAATAAATAAAATCTTTTTTTAAAAAGATTATTTATTTATTTATTTGTTAGAGAGAGAGNTTGGGGAAGCTCCAAAGTTGAATAAATCATGGTCTCTCAGCTCAAGGAACTGAGAAAGTAATCTATTTGTTAATTTCTAGAGCTGCAAGTTCCCTCTACAAAGTGGCTTGAATCTCTGCCATTTCTGAGTGGTCAGTAGAAAGACAGGAAAGACTAAAACTAACAAAAACCCTAAAATAAACTAAAATCGGTAGGTTTTTTTTTTAAAGATTTTATTTATTGGCACGCCTGGGTGGTTCAGTTGGTTAATCAGCTGCCTTTGGCTCAGGTCATGATTCCAGGGTCCTGAGATCAAGTCCCACATCGGGCTCCTTGCTTGACAGGGAGCCTGCTTCTCCCTCTGCCTCTGCCTGCCTCTCTGCCTACTTGTGATCACTCTCTCTGTCAAATAAATAAATAAAATCTTTTTTTAAAAAGATTATTTATAAATAATATTAATAATTAATAATGATTAATAATTATATTAATTATTAATAATTAATAATAAAGATAAATGTTATTTATTTATTTATTTGACAGAGAGAGAGAACAAGTGAGAGAGAGAGAGCAAGAGCAGGGGGAGGGGCAGAAAGAGAAGCAGACACACTGCTGAGTGGGGAGCCCAATGCCCCATGACCCTGGGATCATGACCTGAGCCGAAGGCACACACTTAACCGACTGAGCCACCCAGGTGCCCTGGTAGATCTTAAAAAAATCTCTAGGGTGCAAATGCTCAAAAGCAGCTTTTTGAAATGTCTAACATAAGTTATCAAAGACAGAAGAACAATGAGCTTATATAGCCATAACAGTGATTACCTCTGGAGAGGGAACCTGGGGTCAGAGGTGGAAAGGAGATATTTCATTGCACATTTTATACCTTTGAAACCGTATACCATGTGTACTTAATATCTAATCATTTAACAAATATTTGCTTTACAAAATTACAAACCATCTGCTTTTTATGGAATTAAACGGAGGTGGAGATTAGCTAAGTATTAAAGTGGTTAACTGTGATATCAGACATCAAAAAATTATAAAACATGGTTCGCCTGGCTTACTTAAAGAAAAAGTTCTAAAACATTGTGGTGATATCTGATACACAGTAATACTGATATTCACAAATGAACTACAATAAATAAATATATAGAAATGAAAATGAGCAAATGAGTCCTTCTATCAAGAACTTTATCACAGGAAGCATAATACAGAAGGTGAGTGCTCCATTCTTGAGTGTCAGAAGAGAAAACCTCTCCTTTGCTGGACACCCCCAAAAAGTGTGATACATACTTACCTGGGAGTCTTTGAGCTGGAGAGAGAAGGGTTAGAGTCTGAGTTTGCCTTCTGACTCCTCTCAAAGGAAATAAGGATGGATATGTATAGAGGTGTTATGAGCAAAAATATGCTCTCTAGGCCTGCTCATGCTCCCACACCACACCCCTGCCTCTCTCTCACTCTTCTCTCTCTCTCTCTCTCTCTTTCTCTCTCTCACACACACACACCAGCTACCCCTCCCAAAGTTGGACAAAGCTGGTAAAGAGACATACTACCCTGACCTTGCGAAAAGACCGTTTGGACCTCAACTGCCATGAACAAAAAGATATTTTTGCTCAAAGGAAGAGCCAGGTGTCCAAGCAGTTTAACAGAAAGTTTGGTGCCCCTGGGTGGTCATGCATGCCAAGAGGATTCTCATGCTTTAAGTTTGTTTTTTAAGGTAAGATCTACTGAAATAATGGAGTTTGTTCTGGGTCATGTGTTAAGCAAGGTACTCTAAAAGTTTTATTTTCATCCCTCCTCAGCTCGCACCCTAACGATAATCTCAAGAGAAAGTCTGTCTTTGCCTCCTTTCGAGGAGCCTTTTTTAAAGGCCCTCTCCCTGACCAACACCAACGCTGAGCTAACAGGAGGAAGGAGAAAGAAACCTGCAGCACGGCCAAAGGCAGACAGGGTGATGCTCACGACTATCTCCCTCCCGGTCATCACCCCCAGGGTGCCTTCAAAGACAACCTGTTCCCGAATCAGATCTGCAGAGTCCAGCTTCTTGGTGGCTGTGGACATCCGCTGTGAGGTACAGCGTGGGGGCTGGCTTCCGGAGGCTTTGGGAAATTCCTCCTTTCAAGCTGAAAGCTGGGGAAAGTCCCAGAAAACAGCAGATGACTCTATTTTCCTAATGAACCACTGAGGCAAGGAGGGCGGGTCCAGAAGAACCCTCGGCAGAGAACCCGAGCTCCCGGGAGCCCGACGCCCCGCAGGAAAGTCTCCTGAGGGACGCCGAAGGGTTCACGCACAACTGCTCTGTGAGCTACACTTGATAAATGGAATTCTTTTTTGTTCTCTGATTAAGACAACAAACCAAAAAAACCTCTTGCAAAGCACGGAAAATTATAAGGAAAACACACCCCATCTCTGGTATTTCTTTTCCGTATTCGCCCCTCGCAGTTATAAATATTCCTAAATTTTATAAAGCTGGGGCCGTGTCGTATCGAATTGTTGGAGCGCGCAGTGCGCTGAGCCAGCAGGAGCAGCGGGTGTGACTTCCCACCGAGCTCCGCGAGAGACTCCTTGACAAAGCTTCCCTCTCCGGGCGCTCAACCGACGAGACGCACTCCTCACTTCACCTCCAGCCCGCAGCCCGCCAGGTACCTTGGGGCCCGGGAGTCGGTGAACTAACTTCCCAGAGCGGCTTCGCTTTCGAGACTCCGAGCGGGACGAAGGGAGGCCACCCCGCGGAGGCTGGAGTCCGGCGCCGGTCACCGCCCCGCGCCCTCAGCCACACTGGAAAGCGCCAGCCCGCCGCGCTGCAGCTCCGGGCGGAGGGAGAGGGCGGGTGTGAGCCAAAAGGGGCGGGGCCAAGCTGGGGGGCGGAGGGCGGCAGACGCGACCGAACCCGGGGAGCCACAGGTTCTCGGCGCGCGCCACCCCGCCGCTCGCTCTCCGCCGACTGCGCCCCCTAGCCACTGCCACCCCCGAAGCCTTTATAAAGCCGGGACGCAAGCCCCGCCCGCGCCCGCTCTAGCGCCCGCACCCTCCCTCCTCCGCCCGCTGTCTGCGGCTGCTGACGCCCGATCCACGGGAAGCCCAGCCCCCCGACCCCCTTGCTACGCTTCCAGGCCAGGTTCGAGGCGCAGTCAACTGATGGGGACCTCACCTCCCCCAACAAGTGGCCCCTCCGAGGAGGATGTGGCTAGTGAGCTAGATTTTGAAAAGGGAACAGAATCACTTCGACGTTGAGGGCCACTCACCTCCCCCTGTCCTTCCGCAGCCCCACCTGAAGTTATTGGCCTGGGACCGAGTAGGGGCAGGCGGAGAGTTGAACTTAACTTCTTCCTAGACTAGCCAGGTGCACGGCTTGTATTACCTCATTTAATCCTCACAGTCAAGAGAGTAGGTCCCCCTTACAGGTGAGTAAACTGCGGCCCCAAGAGTGGCCAGGTGTCACGTTGAGCAAGAGCGCAGACGGGATTTGAACGTGCCCCAGAGCTCCAAATCAGCCCGCGGCTACCAGTGAGGCCCTCAGCTTACACCAGACCACTCCAGGGGCTTCCTCTCCCACCGCAGCCGTCCGAAGGGATCCCTCACTCAACATCCAGGGTCTGGGGTTCCACAGGGACGGGCTGGTACATGGTACATCGAGAAACACTTAACCTCCCAGGAGTCCTTTATAGCCTTCAGTGAAATAGGTAATAGTATTTTCCTGCCTCATGAAAAGGTTCAAAATGAACTAAAGGTAAAGAGAATCTAAAGATAATAGGTATCTACGGCGGGTTAGGAGTGAGACTATAAAGAGTAGAAGACTGAGAAGAGAAGAGGAAAGACAAAGCTAGCAGTGACTGAGGTCAGACTGGCCCACTTACTTCAAAGGTTGGGGCTCTACCGGCCAATTCTGGTAGGTGTCAGATGGAAGCCACTCATCTGTCTGGATTCTGGCCCTGACTTGCAGAACAGTTGCTCCTTGCAGGTCAGTTTCTTTCTTTCTTTCTTTCTTTCTTTCTTTCTTTCTTTCTTTCTTTCTTTCTTTCTTTCTTTTTTTAAGATTTTACTTATTTATTTGACAGAGAGAGAGATTACAAGTAGACAGAGAGGCAGGCAGAGAGAGAGGAGGAAGCAGGCTCCCTGCTGAGCAGAGAGCCCATGCAGTCCTCAATCCCATGACCTGAGATCATGACCTGAGCCAAGGCAGAGGCTTTAACCCACTGAGCCACCCAGGCCCCCTGCAGATCAGTTTCATTGACAATAAAATGTCATTGATAGTTGCTGCTTCCCCATCTGATAAAGAGATTCGGTGAGGGAATAAAGTTTGACCTCTCAGAATTAGTCAGGTATAATCAAGAACCATAAGCCTGGGGAAGGAAGAATACAACTACGTGTGAGGCCAATTCCTGTAAAGCTGCAATTTTGTTAATCATCAACATTTACTATCTCTTCTCTGGAATGGAGATATCCAGAGTATCTTCTTTCAGCTGAAGAACATTAGAGCACGCAGAAGGTAAGATAGTTTCTGATCTCCGGCCTTTAAAATTAAGTAAGATTTATAAATAAATAAATAAATAAATAAATAAATAAATAAATAAATAAAATTAAGTAAGATTTGAAAATGCTTTATAATCTGCAAAGGACTGGTGTAGTGGATGTTATTAATAACACTAATAAAGAAAATGCCACAATTGCCAGAATTTATGATGCTAAATATTATTTCATTTTTCTGTTCCCTTTAAGTATTCCTAGGCCGTGGATTTAGGAAGAGGTTAAAAGGAACCCTTCAGAGAAATGGATACCCCAAAAGTCAGGCTAGGATTGTGTATCAAGGCAAAACAGAAGAAAACAGTAACCAGGTATGTTGTTGATACAAAAAAGAGGTATTTACTATTTGAAATATCAGTGATGAATCATTTAATGTGAAAATAACATAAAATGCACACAATCTAATACATTTTTCCATGGAAAGATTCTCAGAAATGGTTTTTAGATACTTTCAGTAGCCTGTAATTAAGCAGGTATACCTGAAAGCCGATTGTATTTCACTTAAGATCAAAAATAGAGGAAGCTAATTTGTGGTAATACAATCACACCTTATAGAAAAAAAAAGTGTCACTTGTTTGTGTTGCTTACTAGTAATTGGGTTATATGAAACCCCCTTCTGTTCAATGTGCTCTAAGCCCCTTGGATATGCACTCATCCAACTCTCCACTGCCTAGCTCAGATGCTCAGATTTGGGGTAACTCAGCTCAGAAGGGCCTCATTTCATGGCTGATGCTTTCCACCAACCCGTGAAAATACTCAGAATTACTTGAGATATCTCATTCAACTCTTTTTCCATTATTCTATAAATGGGAGACAAGTGGAAGCCTGAAGTGTTGGGACTGGGACAGAGGAAAGCTAGTGTGGACTTCTCTTCCTCCTCCCTATTGCTGGAGTCAAGTGACTGTAATTAAAACAAACAACTTAGATTTATGTGGAAAGATCTGCCAGATGCACTACTCAAGAAAAAACCAAAGTGCTGAACAAAGATGCTGCCATTTGTAGAAAAAACAACAAACAAAAAAATCTGCCTGTAAATGAATGAACTATCTGCAGAGAAATCCAAGAAACAATGATTAATCTGAGAAAGAGAATCTGGGAGAGAGAATGCAGAAGATCCATGTGGGGAGATATTTTTCATTATGTTCTTTTTCATACTGTTTGGATTTTGCCTCATTTACATGCATTGTGGTTACACACCCAAAAAAATCAGCTTTTAAAGTAGAGCTAAGTAAGAGGAGTCTCCCAAGAGACAGGTTTCAATGCTCTAATGCCACAATATTTCTCATAAGATAGAAGACTGCAACAAAATTCAGGTTCTCAAGAGAGTGGTCAGATGGTGAAGTGAAAATTAGAGCCTGCAAAGGCAGGGTACCGGAAGGTGGAGGAGGAAGAGTCAGCCTGTTTGGGGCCATCTGTTCTGCCCCTCCCTGGAGTCAGTTGTGGGAAAGTTCTGTGGTAAGCAGAATTCTAAGATAGCCCCCAAGAAACCCACCCACTGGTATATTTGTATACTGGCAGTTTGTATAACCTCTTCCCCTTGAGTGCCGGCAGAACCTGTGCATATGATGGGATATCACTCCATGACTAGGTTTCTAATCAGTTGTCTTTGAGATAATCCAAAGGGAAATTATTTAGCTGGCCTAGACCTAATCACATGAATCCTTAAAAGGGACTGAGCCCCTCGGGAAAGCACCACATGGCAAGTTGGTATCTGGGAGGTAAGAGTGATCCTCGGCCAACAGCTAGCAAGAAAATGGGGACCTCAGTCCTACAACTAGAATTCTGCCAACAATTGGAATGAGCCTTGAAGGAGACCCCAAGCCTGAGATTAGAACTGCTGCTTTCTCAACTGTCATGTGTCCAGACTTCTGACTGCTGGAAACATAGAAGTAATAGATGGGTGCTGGGTTTTTTTGCTTGTTTTCGTATATCATAGAACCTTTATTATTTTTCTTCTAAATTTTTAAATATTATATAACATCCATCTTTTAGTTATAATACCATTTACAGACATTTAAAATGCATCTTCATGGGGCGCCTGGGTGGCTTAGTTGGTTGGGCGCCCATTCTTGATTTTGGGTCTGGTCTCAGTCTCAGGGGCATGAAATAGTGAATCAGGCTTCTCACTGAGCAGGGAATGTGCTCATCCCTCTTCTTCCCCCTGCTTGTGTGCATGCTCTCTCTCCCTCTCTCTCCCTCTCTCTCTCTAAAATAAATAAATAAAATCTTTTTTTTTAATTAAAAAATAAAATGCATCTTCATTTACAAATATTTTATGTTTTGTCTATAGAACAGATAATTTAATGGGTGCTGCTTTATGCTGCTAAATTTGTGGTAATTTTTTTTGTAACAATAGAACACTAATAGAGTTTTTTTTTGTTAGAGGATCTCAGTGGATTATGAGAGTCCCCAGTGCATCGTGTTCTAATAACCCATTGTGAGATCTAGAGGCTTCGTAAGCAGGAAAAAAAAAAAAAGGGCAGTTTTAAGGGGTGCATTTTTTCTACCTATCACATGTCCTCCAAACCAAATAACTTAATCTTTCCCTTGTTGAATCTAAACTTTGTCATAGAGTACTCCTCACTGGTGTAGTTTTTAGGAAAAAAGTAATGCAAAACCCAAAAACCTCCCCTCTTTAATATTATACTTAAGTATTTATATTACACTTGTTAGTGTTTCTTCATTAATTTTTAAAATCTAAGGAATCGCTAGCATCTTAGCAAATAACATTTTATACTACTAACGAGGGATCAGAAACTATACATTATTTAACTTATAACACGATAATTTAATTTTCTCATTTAAAAAAGAAAACATTGCCTCAGAAAAATGCCATNTAGAGAAATGCCATACCTGGAATAAGTTCTCCCTCAATTCTCCATCTCTAGTTTTCTCTTTATGTTTACCATAATTGTGCTGCCAACTAAGTACATAATTAAGGGAAAAAATTTCCAGAATAACATTCCGGCCATTAACACCATAGAAATACCACTATTCCTTGCTGTTTGTGGCCCTCAAGTTTATTATATATTTAATTATATGATATAATAAAAGGGTAAAGTTAGTCTTGCGATCATCTTGCTCCAACCCTGAAGTAACTTCAGAAGAACCCCTCTGAACATAGGCTCCATGTGCACATTTTATGTAATCTAGGCTTAGATGGAAAGATTCTCTTTCTACTCAGTTATCTTACTTCTTAGGATTTAAAAATATTCCATCTGCTTTCTGCCACGACTTCACTGAATTTGTTCTCGTTAAAGCTATCTTTGACCTACTTGCCAAGCCAGTGGACACTTTTCCGTCCTCATCCTTTGTCACTTCGCTGCACCATTTAATACTGTTGACCACTCCCANTGTCCTCATCCTTTGTCACTTCGCTTCACCATTTAATACTGTTGACCACTCCCACTTCGAAATGGAGTCCTAACGTGAGTTTGTTTGTTGATACTAGATCAAAAACAATGTCACATTCATTGTTTCTTACTGACATTCTTTTTCCTTGGCCCTCAGGGGACTGACTCTCCAATCTGACTTCATTCAAATAAGGAGTTTCCTTGCACTTTGTTTAAAAGAGGAAATTTTTCTGTAGTAATACAACTCCCAGAATACTTCTCACCAAAGCCATCCCTAAAGGGGTGTGTCTTATGGTGCAAAATTGCTGAAAGTCCCAGGGTTGAATTACACAATCAGATTCTGAGACAGTGACAGACTGTGTTTTCTTTCAAATTTCTACTTCCTGAAACCGAGGCTGTTTATGAGAAACAGTGTATTTCAGGGAGAGTGCACTAAAATTAACCTTTTTCAGAGTTAGATTTGCTGGTTCTAAAAGTGTTTATCCTCTTCTTTGAGACAAAGGTGAGTATCAGCCTTTAAATGACAAAACACATTAGATGTGGGTACAAAAGATGGCATATGTATAAGAAGGTATTTTTCTGAACTGTGACCTCGTTTCTACTTCCTGATCTTGTCTACACTTAATAACTTTAAAGCTCTAAGGATACTTGCNCTTAAAAGTGTTTATCCTCTTCTTCGAGACAAAGGTGAGTATCAGCCTTTAAATGACAAAACACAGTAGATGTGGGTACAAAAAATGGCATAATGTATAAGAAGGTATTTTTCTGAACTGTGACCTTGTTTCTACTTCCTGATCTTGTCTACACTTAATAACCTTAAAGCTCTAAGGATACTTGCACTTCTAAAAAATGCCACAGAAATGGAGTGAGGGTTGGGAAGGGGAAGGAACAATAAACTTAGGTTACTGGGGAAAGGAGAAGAGGAACCTGTTTTTTAGAAGGTTTTTTTTAGAAGGTTTTATTAACAAAGTCCCTATGTCATGGAGCTNCGGAACTAACTATTGAACATCCGGCTTTATCACTGAATCGAAGTGTTTGATTAAAGCATTAAAAGAGGTGGGATTGGGACACCTGGGTGGCTCAGTTGGGTCAGCGTCTGCCTTTGGCTCAGGTCGTGATCCCAGGGTCGTGGGATCCAGCCCTGCATTGGGCTTCCCTGCTTGGTGAGGAGCCTGCTTTCTCCCCTGCCTGTCACTGCCTCGCTTGTGCTTGCTCTCTCTCTCTCTCAATCTCAATCTCTGTCAAATGAATAAATAAAATCTTTTAAAAAAAAAGTGGGATTACTTACCTACAAAATTAACCCCAGGACTTTTGCCTGGAGTACAGACGTAATCATAACAGATTACATCAGTTGTACGATGACCTCAGTGATTTTGCCAGGAAACAGATAACAGTGGAGAATTACCCTTTTTCGTTTAGGAAGAATNTGTTTAGGAAGAATTGATGGGAATTCTGGGTGTGGTGAAGCATTATGTAGACAGAAAGCATCTAGAAAAATTAAATTCCTTCATGGTTTATTCAAAAGAGTTCTTTCATTAACAAATTTTATCATTTGAAATTAGGGCTCTAGACTACTTTGGAAAGCCACAAATTATGAGCTTTAGAACAGTTTGGAACTTGCAGGTGGGTGAGAGTGCAGGGGCAGAAAGGAGGGGATTTATGTCACAACATAATGGCATCTCTATAATATTTGTTTCTATATCCCTCTGCCTTTTCTTTTTTTTTTTTACTTAGTGCAGCTAGTACTCTTATAAGAAGCAATCTCTGCTTTTGACTAATACTTCATTGTTAAGAACATTTTAAATTCCTTACACATAATCACTGCTGCTGTTCAAGTCTATACATGATACTTCAGCACAGTCGCCACACTCCTTTGTTTCTCCTCTTTCCTCCTTGGCCTCAAATACATTTTGAGTAGAGCATTTGTAATTGTACCACAGGAGCTCTGCACACCCATCTAGATGGGGTGTCAGCAGATTACATGTATGGTGAGCACAATTTTGGGTAGGGCTGCTTATAGGTTCACTTAGCACCTGAGAGACATACCAGACCTAAACAAATGCCAAATCAAGTCTTTATATCCAGTGACCAAATCATTTACTTCTCTTTCCACCTCCCCCTTCCAAATTCTGTCAACCTGCAGCCTCAAGAGAAACCAAACACTTAAAGGTATTCTGGCAATAATTTACTCTCCACTTCAAATACCTTTTGAATCAAAGTTGAAGAAATTCTCCAAGTTCTTCCCTAACAAGACACCAGAATTTTATAGTATCCTTTACTGGCATGAGTAATGTTAGGGTGGCTGGTGATGGGGAGCCATAAAAATTGCACAGAGTAGAGCAACAGGCAAGAGAGACTTTATTCACTCTCCAAGGGAAGACAAGGGCCAGACATCAAGAGAGATGTCAGCCTGAGTTTCTGTTGGGTTGGGCTTTTTGAGGGGTTGTGAAGGATGTGTGAGGGTTGCAGCTGTGCCCATGAAGGTGGGTGGGGAGGTGACATGACTCTTGGCCAGGTAGAGTGGGAGGTGACAGGTTTCTCCAGGGCTTACCCAGGATGTGTGTGTGGTCAGGCCAGAGAAGAATATGTTTTGTAGCTGGGGTCTACTTTCTGAGAATAAAGGGTACCATAACCCTGAAAAACAGAGTGAGGGCCAGGTATAAATACCTATAAGTTTTGTCTGTAAGATTGGCTGGGGAGAGGACTTTGAATAGATTCCTTTCAAGAAAAGAGCCAATAATTACTTTAAATATATGTATATTATATAAGCTATATATATATTTATACTTATATAATTTATATAAATTATATATTTATATATATATTTTAGAGCCATATGTAAATCATGATGGATGTTATAAAATCTCATATGAAATAATACTGTGTAATGAGCAGACCTGACATATTAAGCTCTGACAATCTTCCCTGAAGTCCTATGTGATCTAAGATTGGGTTTAGAACCTGTAATTTAAGAATAAGTGTATTCATTTCAAAATGTTTCTGAAACGCCACGGTTCCTCCCATTCCAAAAGAATTTGGCTGTCCCCTTTACCTGAACACAGTACACAGACTACTTTTACTGTCCCTTAATCTATTTCAGATGATGATGGCTTTTTAGCATAAAATGTTCACTTAAAATGCTTTCCTGAAATTTTAAGCACCTATGTTTTAGGGAATTTTAATAGGAATGTGCATTCAAACTTTTGATGTAAACTCAAACCATATTTTTGTTACTGTATCTGTTGCCTCTCTATATGAGGGAGTCTGTTTCTTGTTATTGACAGTGACATCGAGTTTTGCAGGATGCTGTGATTTCCTGTGTTTATAGAGTTCTGTGAGATAGACAAATTTAAAACTAAGAATATTATCTGTAGCTACTATTCTATGTGTAAGGAACAGAAAGAGATGATCATAGCTTTAATATCAGTTATATATTAATAAAGTTTTCTCAAAGTATAGTGTTCAAAGTACTGATTTTAGGTGGCATGTGTCCAAACTTTGAAAATTTGAGTTTTATCCTTGGTTTACTGTGAATTAAAAATGTAATTAGCAGGGCGCCTGGGTGGCTCAGTGGGTTAAAGCCTCTTCATTTGGCTCAGGTCATNTCCATGGTTCCTCCCATTCCAAAAGAATTTGGCTGTCCCCTTTCCCTGAACACAGTACACAGACTACTTTTACTGTCCCTTTATCTATTTCAGATGATGATGGCTTTTTAGCATAAAATGTTCACTTAAAATGCTTTCCTGAAATTTTAAGCACGTATGTTTTAGGGAATTTTAATAGGAATGTGCATTCAAACTTTTGATGTAAACTCAAACCATATTTTTGTTACTGTATCTGTTGCCTCTCTATATGAGGGAGTCTGTTTCTTGTTATTGACAGTGACATCGAGTTTTGCAGGATGCTGTGATTTCCTGTGTTTATAGAGTTCTGTGAGATAGACAAATTTAAAACTAAGAATATTATCTGTAGCTACTATTCTATGTGTAAGGAACAGAAAGAGATGATCATAGCTTTAATATCAGTTATATATTAATAAAGTTTTCTCAAAGTATAGTGTTCAAAGTACTGATTTTAGGTGGCATGTGTCCAAACTTTGAAAATTTGAGTTTTATCCTTGGTTTACTGTGAATTAAAAATGTAATTAGCAGGGCGCCTGGGTGGCTCAGTGGGTTAAAGCCTCTTCATTTGGCTCAGGTCATGATCTCAGGGTCCTGGGATCAAGGCCCGCATCAGGCTCTCTTCTCAGCATGGAGCCTGCTTCCTCCTCTCTCTCTGCCTGCCTCTCTGCCTACTTGTAATCTCTCTCTCTGTCAAATAAATAAATAAAATCTTTTATATATATATATATTCATTTATATATATTTTATTTATATTTTT
>LNAC01000148.1:1040632-1083639 GCA_002007465.1 Ailurus styani
GCCCGATGCGGGCCTCGATCCCAGGACCCTGAGATCATGACCTGGGCCGAAAGCAGAGGCTTTAACCCACTGAGCCACCCAGGCGCCCTCTTTCTTTTCTTTTTTTTCTTTCTTTCTGTCATGTTGCCATCCCTGTGGGTATGAAGTGGTTTCTCACTGTGATTTTTATTTGCATTCCCTAATTATTAGTGATGTTGAGCATCTTTTCATGTTCTTATTGACCATTTGTATATCTTCTTTCAAGAAATGTCTATTCAAGCCCTTTGCTATTTATTAAATTAGGTTGTTTGTATTTTTGTTGAGTGGTATGAATTCTTTATATATTCTGGATATTAACTCTTTATTAGGTTTATCATTGGCAAATATTTTTCCATTCCACAGGTTTCTTTTCCACTCTGCTCAATATGACCTTTGATGCACAGAAGTTTTTTAAATTTTAGGTAGTCAGATTTATTTGGGGTTTTTTGTTTGTTTGTTTGTTATTTGTGCTTTTGAGGTCAAGCCAAAGAAATCACTGCAAAATTCAGTATCATAAAGATTTTCCCCTGTTTTATCCTAAGACTTTTATAGTTTTAGGGTCTATGATTTGAGTTAGTTTTTGTTTGTGGTGTAAGGTAAGGGTCCAACTTTATTCTTTTGCATGCATATCCAGTTTTTCCAATGCCATTAATTGAAAAATTGTCTTTTCCCCCATTGAATGGTCTTGACAACCTTGTCAAAAATCATTTGACCATATATGTGAAGGTTTATTTCTGGGCTCTCTGTGATATTTCATTGGTCCAAATGTCTATCTTTATCCCAGTACCACACTGTTTTGATAAGTGTAGCTTTGTAGAAAGTTTTAGAATTAGGAAATGCGAGATCTCCAACTTTGTTCTTTTTCAAGATTGCTTTGGCTATTTGGGTTTTTTGAGATTTTATATGAATTTTAGGATGGATTTTTTCTATTTCTGGAAAAAACATCATTGATCTTCAGTGACTTTTTAAAAACATAGCAGCTATCACATTGTGTGAACAATGTTATATTCTGCTTTTCTTCCTTAACATTACATTTATCTTATTAAAAATAAACATTACTTCTTGGGGCACCTAAATGGCTTAGTCAGTTAAGTAACCAACTATTGATTTCAGCTCAGGTCATGATCTCAGGGTTGTGAGATCAAGCCCAACATCTGGCCCTGCACTGGGTGTGGCGTCTGCTTAAGATTNGAATAAATAAATAAATAAATAAATAAATAAAATAAAAACATAGCAGCTATCACATTGTGTGAACAATGTTATATTCCGCTTTTCTTCCTTAACATTATATTTATCTTATTAAAAATAAACATTACTTCTTGGGGCACCTAAATGGCTTAGTCAGTTAAGTAACCGACTCTTGATTTCAGCTCAGGTCATGATCTCAGGGTTGTGAGATCAAGCCCAGCATTTGGCCCTGCACTGGGTGTGGCGTCTGCTTAAGATTCTCTCTCTCCTTCTTCCTCTGTCCCTCCCCTCCCTCTCAAAAAAATTAAAAATAAAAATNATCAAAAATAAAAATAAATAAATAAATAAACATAACTTCTTTTAATTTAAATACTTCATAAACATACTTTACAATGACTACATAAAGGAAAATGTACAAATGGAAGTATAATTGAAAGATTAGAAAAATTTATACCTCAAATTATGTGACTTGTATATACTTAGATACTATAAACATAAAAATGAGAAAAATTTGATTCAAGATTGTAATTCTTTTTTTTTAAATATTTTATTTATTTATTTGACACAGAGAGAGAGAGAGATTACAAGTAGGCAGAGAGGCAGGCAGAAAGAGAGGAGGAAGTGGCTCCCCGCCGAGCAGGGAGCCCGATGCGGGCCTCAATCCCAGGACCCTGAGATCATGACCTGAGCAGAAGGCAGAGGCTTTAACCCACTGAGCCACCCAGGTGCCCAAGATTGTAATTCTTATAATATTTTTGACCAACTACAAGTCTGGAATTCATTTATTTACTTAGCAAACATTGCTGAGTCTTTATTGGTTTTGAAGCCTTGGAAACCTAGATATAAATTAGATATGATCTTCACCCTCAGGGAAATGGAACAAATACTAAAATTTAGTGAAAATCTAGTATGTGTCATGAGTTTTCACTTTCTCTTTTAATGTTTGCGTTAATCTTATGAGGAAGTGGTGTTAACCCCNGTGGTGTTAACCCCATTTAGATACGGGGAATATAATGTTCATTCCAGAAACGCTGAAGCCACCTGTCCGAGGTGACACAGAGAGTGAGTGTCAGGGCTGAGATACAGCTCAGGGCTGACTGCTTCCAAAGCTCATGCCCTTTTCTCTCTTTCCAGTTGCCTTTTGGCACTTATGACCTAGAACAAGAGAAAATACATATAGCTAAATGTAACATAAACAAAACGCTCTTATAGCTATTAATTGTGCCGGAAAAGAGTCAACAAAGTCTTTAGAGAAATAGAAATTATAATTTAAGCTTTGAAAATTGAGAATTTCATTAGCTAAAATGGGGAGAGCAGTATTCACTGATTCATCCATTCACAAACCTGCACTGAACTTCTACTGTGTGCTAGTCCCACAGCTAGCTCCAGCTGCGCTCCCAAGACTTGAAAGAGAATGAGTGTGACACTGACCACCCTGAGGAGTCAGTCTCTTGGGAGACATGTAGGTAACTGACAAATGACAGAGCCTTGTGCCAAGTTCTGCCACAGAGTCAAATACAGAGTGCTGGGGGCCACGCTAACTGGGTTCTAAGGGCAGAGGCTGTGCTGTGTTGCAGGTATGCTGAGCATGGCAGACTGGATTCTCCATGCCAAGTTCAGATGCTTGCACTTGATCTGATAGGCAACAGCAAGCCAGCAGACATTTTTAAGCAGGGGGGTGACAAGGTTAATTCTGCTTTTAAGAAGCTATCTGGCAGTGTGTGAAGTACAGAGTGTGGAAACATGGGAAGAGACAGGTGGCAAGAAAACCAGTCTGGAGGCTAATAGTGCTAACTAGAGATGGAAAGGGCCAGGCAATAACAGAAGAGACTGTGAAAGTAGAGACCATATTTACAAGAAGATGGCAGAATTCATGGGCTGTAGGATGTATAGCGAGAATGTTTGGGCGCCTGGGTGGCTCAGTGGGTTAAAGCCTCTGCCTTCGGCTCAGGTCATGATCTCAGGATTGTGGGATCAAACCCTGCATCGGGCTCCCGACTCCGCAGGGAGCCTGCTTCCTCCTCTCTCTCTGACTGCCTCTCTGCCTACTTGTGATCTCGCTCTCTGTCAAGTAAATAAAAAAAAAATCTTTGAGAATGTTCAGAATCAAGAGAACAGCATAAACGAAAACTTCAGGTCATATATAGGTTCAGAACCAATGCATTGTTTACAAGTGAAGGACTCATTCAGCATTTCATAAATAGGTAATGAATGCTCTTTGAATTATCAGTATTCCTTTTAAATATTTAGTCATTCTAAAGTACTCTAATAGTTTAACAGATTTTTTTTCCTCCCAAGCAATTCACACATAGCCCACAACGCTATTTACACTGTTAATTCTGTTAGCAAACTCTTCCTACATAGATAGTATAAGTGAAATTTTTATCATTGTTATATTGAAACATAGATTTTTGAGAGAATGAATTAATGAATTTTTTTCTATAACAAAATTCAAAAGATTAATGGACTTTTTTTCTGAAATGCGGTTCAGAAAAGGTTATTGGTCAGGTAAATAATATGCAACACTATTTTAATGTTTCACAAAATTCTTCCATTTTCTTAGGTCATTACTAAATCTTGCAATTTATTTGGTTCTTTTTTGTTCTGTAGAGCCACATTTGTTTTCTTTAATAAGCAAAGAGGTACATCCGGTTAAAAGTGGAATCTCTCGCACCTGTGCTGCTATGTGCGACCAGAAGAGGGCGGCAGTGAGGCACTAGAAAGACCAAACAGGCCCTTAAATTGCAGAGGCAGTTAAGACCATCCTGTAAATGACCTGAACATCTGTTCCGGCTGACATCTTAATTAATTGATTCATTTTCTGAGCCAGAAACTATGACATAAACATCGTCACAGAATTTTCAGAACATCAGATGATGTCCTTATAATGCAATAGAGTAATAAATTTGTGGGAATTTCTGTTAAGATTGATGACCATTAACACTGAGACATACTCTGAAAATTTTACATCAGTCTGAAGGGAAAATATTAGAGGATGGATGAAATGTAAACATGTTGTTTTCTTGTTAAAGAGTGTAGGCAAAGAATTTAATAGTTTACAAAGGCAATAAAAGGAATCTTATTTTCTTTGAACATTGCAGATACTCCTGAAATAAAAAGAAATATTTCCAATTTATCAAATATATAGTAAGCAAGGTATAGGATTAAGCAACTAAGAGAGGTTGCCCAGATTCAGTAAATATCTTCTTTTATAAACAATTACTGAAAACAAATATTTTTTGAGTACCTCATATGTGCTAGGAATTATTCCAGGCTCTAGAAGGGAACAAAACAGACACATGCCCTACCCTATTGAAGCATATATTATAGTGGGGAAGAAAAACATTAGCAAAACCACAATTAATCCCTAGTTACAACTGAGAAAAAAATGGAAAGCAGCCTACCACAGGGCCCAAAGTAAACTAGTTTACGTTCATTCTCAAAATTGGAAATTAAATAAAATTTTAAAAAGGACTTAAGAACAACTTTTTGAAGTTCTTAATACTGATTTATATTATGTATTTCCTTTAACAATGAATAAAATGGATAAGGGGGAA
Source organism: Ailurus styani (assembly GCA_002007465.1). Classification (NCBI taxonomy): domain Eukaryota; kingdom Metazoa; phylum Chordata; class Mammalia; order Carnivora; family Ailuridae; genus Ailurus; species Ailurus styani. Next base: position 1,045,396 of record LNAC01000148.1, read on the forward strand.
TTTACGTATTAATAAAAATAACATTGCGAAAGAATATTTGGGTAGTTGATATATGGCAATAAAACACTGCCAAATGAAGTGTCATAAAATGCCGCAAGCCTTCTCTGACTGCCTGAACTTGATTAAACCCCATGTCAGTCATCAGGCTGGTCCCAGCTGCAACTGAGAATCTGTCCTCACTTGATCCAGTCTAAATCCCAGGTCCCAAACCTGGGAAACACTTGTGTAAATAGAATCCCCTACCTCCTCTTTTTCATTCATCTTCATTGGCATCTCTGACATCCCAGATTCCCAGTTTGCCCAGGCTATGAGCCCACTTGTAGGCCCTCCAGCCTCTCTCTGAGCCTGCAGCCCTTGACTCAAAAGGTTAGCTATATTTTTAAAGGCACTTTGGACTTTCATTATGTTCCTTCCTTCCACTATATACACTTTCCAGATGTGGATTGGCTGAGACAGCCAGCCCCTCAGCTGACTCTGATGGGATCCGTTACTGATGAACCGTGGCTGGGCCCTCACAGATTATTTTATTTATTCTTAATTGATTGTCTTTCTAATTCTCTACAGCCCCTGTTTCAATCCAGGATCCCCCTTTTCAAGCTGAATTCACTCCTACTTCGAAGATCTCCGAAGAACTCAGGATACTGGGTTATCCATGGTGAACTATCAAATTTTCTCCTTCCCTTCTGCCTCACAGAGACAATGTTCTACCTTGAATCTAAGCCTACTCCTTCTGACTTCTTAAACCAACCCATTTTTAACTTCTTTTATGATTTTTCTCATTCATATTCCCTCTTTCATCTTTTTTCTTTTCCTTCTCTTTCCTTTCTCTCTCTCTCTCTCTCTCTCTCTCTCTCTCTTTGCCTTCTTGACATCTTCTTTGCCTAAACACATGTTCAAATCTAATGATTCTTATGAAACATTCATTTCCCCTGAGACTGTATTCCATCTTTCTCCTTCCCTAACAGCAGTGCTTCTTAAAGTAGTGTCTGTCTGTATTTATCCCTTTCACTTCCTTGTTTAACACTTGTCCATCCACTTCTTCTGGTCGGCCCTCTTCTGAAATGTCTACTTACATGATCAGTGAGAACTTTCCAATCACCTGATCTAGTCACCTCTTCCTAGTGTCTACTCTGGGTCTTCCTGTGGAACTTGTTGCCCATCGTCATGTCTCCACTGTTCTTGGTTCTCACATTTCTAGTTGGTTTTTTTGGAGGCCATTGTATCACTGTCTGGCTCCTGGGTAGAGGCATTCTCTAAACGGCCATGTCTTCTTCATATCCTGCCTTTGCTTCTTTTAATCTAGTGCAATGGCTTCTATTATTGCCAAACCGTCCCACATGGATGCGCCCCAAATTCCTCTCCAATCCTAATCTTTCTCCTTAGTTTGACTTACATGTCCCACCTCTTACAGAGAGCTTCATTTCTCTACAAGATTCATGGGTACATCAAACAGAACTAATCTGAACTCATCGTCTCTCAGTGGTGCTCCACGCACCCTAGACTACCTACCTGCTAACTCTGATCATGATCTGCAAGGTCCTTCTGTGCCCTTTTTTTTTTTTTGGCACAATAAAACGATTTTATTCTGTATTTTGTAAAACTGATTATAAAGGAATTTTTCCTATGAAAACATCAACTAGGACCTAAGATTGAATTTTTTCGGCTGCCTTTTACATCCATCAGATTTTAACTTGGATTTATGTAGGACTGTGAATGTAAGGTGAAAGTGAAGACAGGTACTTCAGTGAGAAGAGAATGCACCCAATTTGGGGGTTTTAGGTAGATTTCTTTTTTTTAATTATTATTTGCCCCAGGGGTACAGGTCTGTGAATCATCAGGCTTACACTTTTTACAGCATTCACCATAGCACAAACCCTCCCCCAATGTCCATAACCCATCCACCCTATCCCTACCCTCCCACCCCCCAGTAACCCTCAGTTTGTTTTGTGAGATTAGGAGTCTCTTATGGTTTGTCTCCTTCCCAATCCCATCTTGTTTTATTTTTTCCCTCCCTATCCCCCAAAATCCCCCACCCTGCCCCTCAAGTTCCTCATATCAGAGAGATCATATGATAATTGTCTTTCTCTGATTGACTTATTTCGCTCAGCATAATACCCTCTACTTCCATCCACATCGTTGCAAATGGCAAGATTTCGTTTCTTTCAATGGCTGCATAGTATTCCATTGTATATATATACCACGTCTTCTTTATCCATTCATCTGTTGATGGACATCTAGGTTCTTTCCATAGTTTGGCTATTGTGGACATTGCTGCTATAAACATTCGGGTGCATGTGCCCCTGAGGATCACTACCTTTGTGTNCATCTGTTGATGGACATCTAGGTTCTTTCCATAGTTTGGCTATTGTGGACATTGCTGCTATAAACATTCGGGTGCATGTGCCCCTGAGGATCACTACCTATGTATCTTTAGGGTAAATACCCAGTAGTGCAATTGGTGGGTCGTAGGGTAGCTCTATTTTCAACTTTTTGAGGAACCTCCATACTGTTTTCCAGAGTGTGTGCCCTTCTTGCTCTTTGCTCCCCACCCCACCACATCCATCTGAAATGCATCCCTTTGTACCACTTTCCTTGTTCCCCACACCCTGCCTCTCCCATTTTCTCCATTTGTTGGAGTCCTACCCTTTCAGTTTGGCTCATATTTGGCCTTCTTAACAAACACTAAGTTAACTAACTCTCCCCTCCCCCCCTTTTCATCCATTCTTTGCTTGGAAGTCAACTATCTCTGATCCCCCCCACTCTTATATTTGAGATACACATTTGTGTTTCTCATCTCTATTAAACCCTGAGGCCTGAAAGTGCTGGGACTGCGTCTTATTGATCTTTATATGCCCCGCAGGACCTGATACATAGCAGAAACCCTAGAAATTTTGGTTAATTTGCATTCTGGGAAGGAAAGTGTCACAAACCTTATTTCTTAAAGATTTTATTTATTTATTTGACAGAGAAATAGAGAGAGAACACAAGTAGGCAGAATGACAGGCAGAAGGAGAGGGAGTAGCAGGCTCTCTTCTGAGCAGAGAGCCTGACACAAGACTTGATCCCAGGACCCTGAGATCATGACCTGACCTGAAGGCAGATGCTTAACTGAGTCATCCAGGTGCCCCACAAACCTTAATTTTTTAAGGAATTATGAAGAACATAAAATTTGTAATATGTTGGGCGCCTGGGTGGCTCAGTGGGTTAAAGCCTCTGCTTTCGGCTCAGGTCATGATCTCAGCGTCCTGGGATCGAGGCCCGCATCGGGCTCTCTGCTCAGCAGGGAGCCTGCTTCCTCCTCTCCCTGTCTCTCTGCCTGCCTCTCTGCCTACTTGTAATCTCTCTCTCTGTGTCAAATAAATAAATAAATAAATAAATAAATAAATAAATAAATCTTAAAAAAATTTGTAATATGCAAGCTACACATTTGGGAGACTATAGGAAGTAAAAAAAAAAATTTACATCAAATATGGTTGACATTTTTGTTTCTGTCCTACTTTAGTTAAGGCAGATTTTTAGAGGATTACATAAAATTTCACTTTGTAAGGGTGTTTTTTTAGGAGTGAAGAAATTCTTGGAAATTAAGATTAAGTTTCAAGCTCTGGGATTTTATTTTACTATCTTTAAACTTTATAAATTGACCTGCTACTGTTTCATGGATACTGACAGAAGACTTGAGACTCTTGGGTCAAAGACAGAGGATGTTATTATTCAAGGGCACAGCAAGAGGCATGAGCAGCATGTAGACATCAGTTTCTCATGTCCTCCGAGTTGCAAAGCAGTGACACTGAGCAGTCCAGGTGAATGTGGATAGGATTGTGTTGCAGCCAACGAACATGGATCTTGAGGAAGCTACTGCTTTTAGAGCAAACCTGTTCTTGTTCCAGAGGGAGACAGTACCTCATTTCTCAAGGTTGCTACAAATAGCATCCTGATTGATTGCTACAAATAGCAATCCTGATTGATTGCCCAGAAGTGGAGAAATTGGGTGGATATTCTTGACACACTCAGCAAGAACTTGCAGAGATGCCCACACCCCATTGTGGATTGCCTCTCCCAAAAGTATTCTCTGAAAATATGACTTTTGGTTATCCTGGTGCATCAGAGGGACTTAATAAATATTTGAAGAATCAAATTAATGAATTAGCGAGAAGAAGGGGAACCACTGAGGAACTTAAAAAGTCAAATAGAGTGAATCCTTAAGGGAACAGTTCTAGATTTCAGCTCTGATTAGGAGGAAAAGTCAGAAGAGGAATGAAAATTAAGACCACATGGCTTTAAAACAAGATTTCTAAAAACTTTACCTCAGGGGAGGTGAAAAGGACTCATATACAAAGCAATCAGATTAAGTCCAAATAACTGAAGACAATGCCTATAAGCTTGCTATTAGTAACGACTAATACTAATACTACTAACTACTGTAACTCTTTATATCTGCACTGTTTTGCCACACACTAAACTTCATTAAAAGTTTAGATACTATGCTCATTTGGGAACTATTAGCACACATTTCTTAAAATGGTGAATTGAACTACAAATCAAAGTAGATTATGCTAATGAATTTGATCAGAATTAAATACTTCAAAAGTTGCAGTCGAACAAATGAAATATCTTAGCCTTTCCAGATTCTTTTTTTAATTGAAGAATAATTAACATACAGCAATATATTAATTTCAGGTGTACAAGGTATTGATTCAACAATTCTGCATATTCCTTAGCGCTCCCCACAATATATGTAGCCACCATCTGTCACCATACAAAGTGATTATGGTATTATTGACTAAATTCCCTGTGTTGTACTTTTCATCTCTATGACTCATTTATTTTATAACTGGAAGTTTGTACCTCTTAATTCCATTTATCTATTTTGCCCATCCCCTCACCCACCTCCCTTTTGGCAACCACCAGCTTTTTCTCTGTATTTAAGAGTTTGGTTTTTGTTTGTCTTTTCATTTGTTTTGTTTTTTTCTGGATTGCACATATAAGTGAAATCATTGGGCATTTGTCTTTCTATCTGACTTTTTCACTTAGCATAATACCTTCTTGGTCCATCTATGTTGTTGCACATGTCAAGATCTCATTCTTTGTTATGGCTGAGTAATATTCTGTTACATATACCACAACTTCTTTATCCATTCATCTATGGGTGGACACTTGGGTTCCTTCCATATCTTGGCTATTATAAATATTCCTGCCAATAGACATAGGGGTATATATATCTTTATGCATTAGTGTTCTCATTTTCTTTGGGTAAATACCCAGCAGTGAATTGTCAGATCATATGGTATTTCTATTTTTAATTTTTGAAAAACTGCCATACTGTTTTTCACAGTAGTTGCACCAATTTACATTCCCACCAACAGAGCATAAGGGGTCCCTTTTCTTCACATCCTCATCAATACTTATTTCTTGTCTTTTTGATCCTAGCCATTCTGACTGGTATGAGGTGGTATCTCATTGTGGTTTGATTTGCATTTTCCTGATGAGTGATGTTTAACATCTTTTCATGTGTCTTGGCCATTTATATGTCTTCTTTGGAAAAATGTCTATTTAGGATCTCTTCCTGTTTTTTAACTGAATTGTTTGGGAGGTTTTTTGATGTTACATTGTATAAGTTCTTTATATATTTTAGATATTAACCCCTTATCAGATATGTCATTTGCAAAGGTCTTCTCTCATCCACTAGGTTGTGTTTTGCTAAAATTTTGTCTTTGAACTAAGGATGCTGTGATTGAGTTAGTTTCTCTTGAGGATTTCAATCAGGAGGTCATGTAAAGCCATGGTAAGAGGATCAAATAAGGATGGTCTATAGAGAAGAATACCTTGTATGTTCTGTTTGCCTCTATACTCTTACAACCTAGCATGGTACCTGATACATAGTAGGCTCCCAGTAAGTCTTTTTTTTTAATTATTGGAGGGTTTTTTTAAAAAAGATTTCACTCATTTATTTGACACAGAGAGAGAGATCACAAGTAGACATACAGGCAGGCAGAGAGAGAGAGGAGGAAGCAGGCTCCCTGCCGAGCAGAGAGCCCATGCGGGACTCGATCCCAGGACACTGAGATCATGACCTGAGCCAAAGGCAGATCTTAACCCACTGAGCCACCCAGGTGCCCCTCCCAGTAAGTCTTGATGGAATGAATAAAACAGACTCTGGAGGGGAAGAGAGAGATGGAGAGAGGGGGGGAGATTACTTTTGCTTCCAACAGCTTTCTATTCCTGACTGTAATCCCTTATGAGGACTTATCTGCATTTCCTGTCCTTATGTCCCTGAGAGATCCCTGTGTCTATCCAATAAATCCCCCTTTCTGCTAAAGTTAGTTTGGGCATGTTATATTCCTTACAGCTAAATTAAACCTAAGAATCTCTTAATATAAGTTTCCCAATCATTAGACTTTAAAGTCTTCTTGTCCCCAGAGAGCTGTGGTTCTTCGTGCAAACCAGAAATCTTGATGACTTGTCCAGAAATCACTGAATTCTAGAAGTAGGCATGCCTCCACTTTCCTTAAGTGAACCCATTTTTGGGACAGGGAAAAGAATAGAAACTCAAATTCACCTGAAGATAAAGGAATTGCCTCCAAAAATAAAGCTTGATGGTCTTCTTTTAAAAAGCAACTTCTCAGGGTACCGGGATGGCTCATTCAGAGAAGGATGTAACTCTTAATCTTGGGATCATGGGTATGAGCCCCATGTTGGGTGTAGAGTCTACTAAAAAAATATTTTAAAAACTTAAAAAAAAAAGTAACCTCTGAAGAAAAACTCCAGAAACTTCAGCTTGAAGATCCTTTTGTAGAGAGGGCAAGGCCTTAGGTATTGTTGTTTGAATGTGACTTTATTTAAGGTCCACAGGGAAGATTAGGCATGACCCGGAGACATCTGCCAACCTAAGCTCCAGGAAGAGGAGCAGCAGGCCACAGCTTCACCTCAACTTCTGTTGTGGAATTCTGTTGGACTAAACTTGGTGATGCAGGAGACTTCTTTACAGTTTCTGGTTGTACTCTTGATTCTTGTGCAGCACGTGGAGAAGAAAGCTTATTCTGTCCTGCTCACTGAAGTAGCAGGGAGAAAATGACTATTTGGGAGGGCATATAAAAACCTCTAAATCAGGAGGGAGATAGTTGAAAAAAGCCACAGGCAATCATTCTAGGTTTGAAAAATAGAAAAATGAAGTACCTGGAAGCGGGGTGCCTGGGTGGCTCAGTTGGTTAAGCATCTGCCTTTGGCTCAGATCATGATTCTGGGGTTCTGTGATGGAGGCCAACATCTGGCTCCCTGCTCAGTGGGGAGTCTGTGCCTCCCCCCCACTCTACTGGTGTGCGCGCGCACTCTCTCTCTCTGTGTGTCAGATAAAGAAATAAAATCTTAAAAAAAAATACTTGGAGGCAGTATGGTAGGTTTGCCAAGAACATAGGAAGTGAGACATATCTCCAAAACCACTTACCCAACTTACTAACTTAGCTCTATGCCCTGGGTTAAGCTGTCCAAATGCTTATAACTTCAGACTTCCCATGTACAAGATGAGAATAAAAATTCATACATTTGCTATAAATATTAAATTAGATAATGTCTGTAAGTTTCTTGGCCAATGGTACCAAGCTAAGTGCTCAGTAAACAGTACGGATGATTAGGATTGTTAGTGCTTAGTAATTCAAGCATTAGTGAAGAGTGTGTTACTTTTATGTTGAACAAAAGGGAGATTGATACTTTTTAAGCTGAAGAAACATGGCACTAAAACATACGATTAATAGCTCAACACTATTACTTTGATAACATAAATCCCTACATGATAGAGAAATGTAAAAGAGACAAGTAAACAATGAACAAGATGGTAGTTGTATAGTAAACAGTCCTTGACTGTGGTATCAATCAACAGTTAGAAGTATAAACTTCCTTACAAAAAAAGAAGGAGAAGAAGAAGAAGAAAGTCCCTAAATAGGAGGCATGGGTAATCTTCTGAAATTAAAAGCCGTTGCAAATTGTATGACCTGTAGATGGCGAACTTGGATAGGGTGAATACTAAGCAATGACTACCAAGAGAAGAAAGCAATGAATGGTTTTTGTTTTGTTAAAGGAAGGACTGAGTAAAATTGATACATTAATAAAGGCTGCACACTACACCAAGCCGAGAGAATTCTTTGCTGACACACTCTGTTCCTTCCTCTAAATGGGCTGTCCATCTACCTGTCCAGGTGAGTCTACCATCAGTCATACGTGCTGTTGAGGGAGAAGACTGAGTTAGTTTCTGAAAGAAATGCTTTGGTTCAGCTACTATTCACTGATACAAGAGAACAGAGTATCAAGTAGGGAACATAGATAGATTTCTCGAAGTCTCTTAAGGAATACAGAAACGTTACCCTCTCAGAATATCTATATGTAACATTTTAATTATCTAAACCCATTGTACATGTCCAAAGTATCCACATCTTTTGATCTATATGAATAATTATATCCTCCCTTGCTTCTTTATTGCCACTCTTGAGCATTTGTTCTGTACACTTCCCAAGGCAATCCTTTAGGGACCAATTACCATCCTTTATTGACATCATCTCACTGGCTGATGGAGATTTCTAGAGTACCACACTGGGCATTCAGGACTCCTAAGGGAGCTTTGCAGTACTTTACATGATCTATGTGACCTGCCTGAGAAACATTTTCTTACTTAAAATTCTACCCTGGGGTACTAGTTTTTTCATATTTACTAGTTTTACCAGATCACAACTACCTATAACATGTGAATTTGTAGGAAAATTCATGTGACTTTCCAAAACTATGGTTACTCGTGCAGTGGCTTGAGATGTTTTGTTGGTTCTTTCAGTTGTGAAAAAGCCTAGTAACTCACCCAACATGATAGCTTAATGACCTTTTGCTGCATTATAAAAGGGTCACTGTCCCCAAAGCGCCTCTCAGCTTGTGGGTCAGGTGAAGGGACATCTCTAGACTTCTCTGGTGCCTCTGTCCTGTCATTTATCATAAGGTGGTAATTATTGCCTACACATTGGCCTCCCCACAATTGTGTACTTCTGGACTACAGAAACTGTACCATATTCATCTGTTTATTCTTAAGCAGATTTTGTCTGGCACATAGTAGGTACTTATGAAAATGTTGAATGGATTAAAGAGTAAGTATATGCACTTTGGAAGAACAAGAGAAGGCAGGATAGAAGAAGGATCAATTTAGGGGGAAAAAAGAGGAAAATCAGCCAACTATCCATGAGGAATTGTACCTATGTTAGACAAATATTATTCCAAAAGTATAAAAAAAAAGAGAGCAGTAGTAGATTGTGTCCAGCCCAATACATTTATTTTTACTAACCAAACTCTCAAGAGGTTGACTTATAAACTAATGCACTATTTTACTATTTCTGGGAGAGAACACATCTCTTCAGAGATTACAATGTTTGTGTCCAGCTTACAGAATTCCCCTTACCCAGTCCCATCTACTTCACGTCTTCATTCACTTCAATATGAAGGAAGTCAGGACGCCTGGGTGGCTCAGTTGGTTAAGCGGCTGCCTTCGGCTCAGGTCATGATCCCAGGATCAGGGTATCGAGTCCTGCATTGGGCTCCCTGCTCAGGGGGGAGCCTACTTCTCTCTCTGCCTCTGCCTGCCACTCTGCCAGCTTGTGCTCTCTCCCTCTCTCTGACAAATAAATAATAATTTTAAAAATCTTTAAAAAAAGAAACAAACAAAAAACAAAATGAAGGAAGTCCTTAACTTTTAGGATGAGACAGTTCTGGTTTTTCAGTAGCTTCTAAAAGCTTCTAAAAAGTTGCAGGTACTCTAAGATATGATAGAGAAGTTATCAGAAAGTTCAGAAACTGTAAGATCTTATCTAAGAGTAGATTTGGACTTAAAGGTCCCACTGGTGAAAGCCATATCCTAGAATATGGGAGTGAAGAACAAATAGAAAGAGGTTCTAAAAGACAGTCCAAATAAGAGAAGCCACACATTATCCCAAAATGTTACCATGGAGTTTACCATGGGGCATCTGACAGGAAATAATAGGGATGGCGGAGGACTTGAGGACCATACATGGTGATGGAGAGTGTAGGACGGTCATGTTTGCACATGGGGAGCACTCAGTAAATGCTGATTGAATGAGCAGGCCATCGTGGGCCTGAACTTCTGCTCAGGGAAGTCATGAATTGCTTTGCGAATGGCAGGGTTTGTTTATTTATATACTTCTGTATTTACTTAGGTACATCTAAAAAGGAATTGAAGTGACATGCACTATTAAAATGTACACAAACCAGAGTAGGAAAAGTTAAAGCAGAAACCATTTAAAAGAAAGGAAGAAAGCAATGTGCTGGAAACCTGAGGCTAGAGAATCATTATAATGCAGCTAATCAGAAGCTCTGAACTTCCTGGCAACTAGTTCAAAAGAGAAAAATGCTGGATTTGGATTGTACAGTCTCATCAGCCAGTAAAGGGAAATTTGTAAACTCATCTGGAAATGGAGAGTTATTCTTGGAGCTTAATTCTAGAAAGAGTTTATTGCATGGACACTTAAATAAGGAAAGAAGACATTTAATACATTTTGCAAAAGCCCCATACATGTTATTCATAGACTAAGCTATAAAGGTAACCACCAACAATATACTATATAAAATAGTAGGTGACAGGGAGAGGGAGGAGAAGGGCTTAATATATGAACATATACACTACCAGTCAAGCAAGAGAATATAAATATTGACCACAGTCCCCATGTTTGCAACTAATTGTGAGGCACATCTATAAGTTCCTTACTGCCTGCACTCTCGGTAAAGAGGAGAGGGTAGTATGGAAGGGTCTTCTTCTACTTCTTCCCTACAGTTTCTGGACCTGTGTAATCTGCCCTTGGGAGAAACAACACCATGGCTATTGATTTGGAGCATATACCATTTTCTCTAGACCAGTACCCCACCTCATAGGATGTCCTCCAGCTGGCTCTGTAACTGAGTCTTCAAAATACTATTGCTTTGCTCTAAAAGGCCAGCTGCTCCTGGGTTATGGTAAGACTAGTGGATCCTGTGGGAAATGGCCTATACCATCCTGACCACAAGCAAAGTTATATGGATTACTGTTGATGAATTAAGCCTTTAGTGAGTCCACAGAAGACATTGCTAATAGAAGCACAGCAGGAAAGTCAAATCTATATCCAGAACAAATGTCCATTCTAGTGAGAAAAAGTGCTACCAAATCCACAGTGAAAGGAATTTGATATAATCAGTGACTAGGAGGCTGGCGTGCCACCTGCATCACACATGTTTGGAACTGTATGCAGGGCTCAGCATGGGTCTCTGCTGCTGGTAATATAAGCATTCAATAGTGGTGGTGGCCAGGTCGGCCTTGTGAGGGGAAGTTGGTGAGACCGAACCCGTGAATAACTTCCCTCTCTGTCACCATAGCCACTCTGTTCCTGAACCCAGTGAGTAATACTCGTGATGCTGGGGAAAGAGGACAGCTGACATTTGCAGTCCTGGTCTTCTTGCCGGTCCGATTCTGGAGAGTCTTCTCTGTCCATTGGTGAGCTTTCACGTGAGGCACAAGTATTCTCACACCATCAACCTATTTTGAGAGATACATGAGTGTACCTCTACCCTAAACCTTGTAATCCAATATCACTCCTTTCAACTCCTCATCAAACCAAACCTTTACATTCTATGTACACATCTTCTCTATGGGAATCTTCCCTTCTAGATAGAGTATGCAGTTTGATCTGGTTCTCAAAGTTCTGCTTATTGTGAACATTTATCTTCCTACTTGTCCTTCGTGGCCAACAGTGAGAAGAGCTCTAATGCTGTTATCAATTTATTTATGGCTGGTGCCAGTATATTATATGCATAGTCATTACTAACTCAATCTTGAATCTTTTTTTTCCCTGCCTATAGGGAAATCCCTTAAGGCTATGTTAACAGGTGTAGGGAAAGCAGGTTTAGGTGCCATGAGAGTTGGAGCCATTTGCTTGTGAAACTTTCTTGTGCTTTTAGAACTTTCTTGAGTCTGCTCTTGTATATGGCACTTCAAGTTGATGGTGGAGAGCTGCTCTGCACATCCAAATTTGAGAACAGGTCAATCAAATAGCATCTAATTTGGAAGACAGCTCAGGTCTCCTAAGCAGTTCATTTCCCATGGCCAGATATTCCGTCTCTACCAGAATCCAACAGCGAAGATCAGGAGATGTTTCGCAAGGAAAAGTAGTTATTTTTCAGAGAAGCATGGCTTTGCTCTCAATTATAGGGCAGGTTTATGATTTTCTTACTGGGTAGTTTCATAGGCTCCAACGATCTGTTACAGACACTTTGTACACATTAGATTTTCTGAGACACAAGATCTAAGTAGCTAGAGTGGCTTATTCTTTGAACTGACTAAAGAATGTTCTTTTGCTTTTGGCCTTCCTTAAATATAGAGCCTTATGGTTTATTCAACAAATAGGAAGGAACAACACTGGTGCAATGTTATTTTGCCTTTATTTTGCTAAAAAGCCCACAAATATGTGTGCCTCTTTCTTCATGGAACTGGGCACAAGGTGCAGCAAGTTGTCATTCACTTTGGTGGGGTGACCTCTAAATATTCCGGATCTGTAGACTCCCCAAAACATCAATGAATTAGTAGATCTCTGAACTTTCATGGAATTTATCTCTTATCCTCAGTCAGTTATGTGTCTTACCAAGGCATCTTATGTATTTGTTACTTTCTGACCAAAATGTGATAACAAATCCCACCTAGTGCAACTAGCACAGTGAACCCACAATCTCTGGTAAATGTACCCCTGTTAATAATTTTGATCCAAAGGAGCTATTTGCTTTTTCCTCCTTAGTCTAGTATTTTAGAAATCATTTTCACACATATTCCCCTGACTTCTGCTATGTAAATTAGAAAAAAAGTCATACAAGTCTTTTGATATATATGCTGTCTCCTCCAGGTATAACCTGGTCAGACTCTCCTGATATTTAGATACCTCAGCCCCGTAGTTCCACGAAGTAAAACACTGAAGCTCCCTGATTCTTTTATTTTTTCCATTTCCTTTTATTTCCTTTATATTTCCTTCCTTCCTCCTTCCCTCCCTCCCTCCCTCCCTCCTTTCCTTCCTTCCTTTCTTCCTTCCTTCCTTCTTCCTTCTTTCCTTCCTTCCTATTTTTGAGTAAACAGCATATATTGGCTTTATTTTTATTTTTTAACTGGATATACAGTAAAATTGACCTTTTATTTGGCCTTTATTTTATAATTTTAACATATGTATAGATCTATGTAATAACCAACATCATAATTAGGATATGGAACAAATTTTCCTCTAAGTACTGCTTTAGCTGCTTTGCACAGTCCCAAAGGGAAGCAGTGTTCTCAGTCCAAACTGCCAATAGCTGAAGCTTTATGAAGACCATTGTTAAAATTGGCAAGTATTAAAACAGTGATTCAGAGAGTGTAAGATTAGGGGATATTAAATTTCAGAAAGTGATCAGCTTGGTTCTGGATACATAGGAATTTTAGTATATTAGCAGGGGATATTTATCTCAGAGTGGAAAGTCAGGATAAGGATGAATGTTTCTTATTATTTTAAGCCAGGTAATTCAGAGGCTTTTCTAAGTTAACCCAAACCCTGTGCTATAGGCTCCTTTGGATCTTATTATTCCACTGTAAGTTGGATAAGAAAAAATCTTGGGATAACTTGTTGTAGAAATCTTTATTTTTTGTATATAGTTCCTGCTAGAATGAGGGAGGCATACAGGATGATGAAGATCTTTGCATTTGGTTTTGCCAATCCTGTCACATTCCAGAGAGAGGCAGGGGAGACTTCAAAGTAGTTATAGTAAGAATCAGGAGAAAACAACCATTTGCTTTGGGGGGTTTGTTTTCATCCTAAGTCATTGAGATTTAGCTTTGTCTGAAAGGAAAAAATAATCCAGGTGGTTAAGTTTCTTTTCATTCTTCAAAAGATGGGTGTTAATACTTTTGAGGTATATGGGATGGTTGGGGGGTACTGGCCTCCTGGAATATTGGGTGGTTTTAGATGGAGTGGAAGCTGATGCCTTCTTGGGTAGAAAGGAGTGAACTCATTGGGGTTCTGTTTGAGGCAGGACAGAAGCTACTATCAGTATGAGGGTGAGTCTCAGAATCTCAGCTTTGGGAGAGCTGCATAGTGAATATAATATATTAAAACCTCATAATCAAGAGGCAAAAATATAGTTTCTTATATTTTTCAATGACTTAATATAATCTCAATATTAATATGCCATTTCATCTGAATAAGGGAAAGCTTGACCTAATTAAGTCCAAGTAGATTCTAGAAACAAAGGTTTTTCTCTGATAATTCCAGGTTTTCTTGGACTTCTGAGGGTGATAGACACAAGGTTCTCACAGAGGGTCAGTCAAACATCTTTGATTCATTGCATGAGCTCTTGGGATCTTTATTCAACCTGAATAGGTGGGGAAAGTGTTTATCATTTATAGTCCCTTGCTATGAACTTTTCATGTGGCTTTGCGTTTTGGAAAAATAGATAAAAACAATCAAACAGTAAATCCAGGTCCTTGACTTGAGTGAGTCTATCTCTCAAAATTATTAAGGCTTCTTTTGTTTACTGCTGTATCCTTAGTGCCTAGAATAGTGCCTGGCACATAGTAGATGCTCGGTAAATATTTGTTGACTATCTAAATGTAAGTGAGTAAATAGATGAATGAATTAAAATTCTAGGCTTTGAGGGTGCCTGAGTGGCTCAGTCTGTTAAGCTTTGGACTCTTCATTTCTGCTCGGGTCTCATGGGTCCTGAGGCTCTGCGCTCAGCAGGGAGTCTGCTTGAAGACTCTCTCCCTCTATCCCTCCCCCGACTTGAGCACACACGTGCTCTTGTACACACTCTCTCTCTCAAATAAATAAATACATCTTCAAAAAAAAATTCTAGGCTTTCACTTGTTCCTCTTAGGCATATTTCCCCAGCAGAAAAGTAATCAAATGAACAGTCATATACTGTAGAGATAGACAAGGAATTACCCTGATAATGGAAAGTAGATTTACTAACAGAGTGAGTAAAATGAGATTGAGGTAAACGTCTTTGAGTTTTGAATCAGAGACAGGCAGACAGAAACTATATTTGGAGGTATAAATTCTAATGTAAAAAAAAAAAAGCTTTAACTGCAAGCAAGTTACTTAATTATCTCCTTGAGTGAGTCTCCTTTGTCTTTTCTGTAAATAGGGATGATCAAAAATAAAGGAATAACAGCTTTACTGAGATATAATTTATATACCATAAAATATACTTATTTTAAGTGTACAGTTAAATTTTTAAAAATAAATTTACCAAGCTGTGCAAATATCAGAATCTGATTATAGAACATATTAATCACCCAAATATGATTCCTTATGCTCATTTACACGTAGCCATTGTTCCCATTCCCAACCCTCATTCCAACCCTATTAAATCCACTTTCTCTCTCTCTTGATTTGCCTTTTCTTTAAATTTCTAATAAATGAAATCATAAAATAGTTGGTCTTCTGTGTCTGGCTTCTTTCACTTAGCATGTTTTTGAAGTTCATCCATGTGGTAGCAAGTTCCTTTTTATTGCCAAATATTTCATTTAGTGGATATTACATTTTTGTATGCATTCATCAGCTGATGGACATTAGGTTGTCTCTACTTTGGGGCTATTATAAATAATGCTGCTACGAACATGTGTGGGCAAGTCTTTAGGTGACATATGTTTTCATTTCCTTTGGGTAAATACTTAGGAGTGGAATTATAGGGTTTCATGGTAAATTCATGTTTAACTTTTTAAGAAACTGTCAAACTATTTTTCCAAAATGGCTATACATTTTGCATGTCCACTAACACAGTATGTGGGGTGGGCTCCTGTTTCTCCACATCCTTGCTAACTTCTGTTATTTTCTGGCTTTTTGACAATAGTGAATATAATTTCATGTAGAAAAAGTGATCGCCTGTGTTTCTTTATGCCAGCTTTATTGCTAGTGATATAGTGACAGCTAAGATATGATTGGGATCATTTAAATATTTGGAATGAAAGTCACAAAACTTGAAAAGAAGCAAAAACACTCTCTGCCATCCTGTTAATTTTCTTAAAGCTCTGTTTTTTTCTAGTCCCCCTTCTATTAGGAACTCTTCATGACCCTTCTTGGTAGTCTGCCGGGGTTGTCTCATCCTGAGGTTTATGAGAACCAGTTATAAAATTTTTAGGAATTTTGTGTGCTTATTAAACACAACCACCAAAATTAAATATTTAAACTTAAAATTACTAAGTTACTTTAAAGACAAACACAGAACTTATTTCTTAATTATTTTAGAGTATTTTACTATTATCTATGTTTTGAAATTTCCTATGTCTATTGCATTTGAGTGGTGGACACGACTACTTAGTGGTGTGCTTCTGAGCATCTCTTCCCAACAGTATTTCCAGTGATCCCACACTGATAGATTGGAATCTTCTGTGGTAGGAATATTTACACCACAGAAATTGGCAGATGCTACAAACCAGCGCTTTTTTTTTCTCCCAGAGGAGTGGTGATTAAATATTTACTAGGTCAAAATTTATCCTGTCAGAATTTTTTATTAAGTTTATTAAAGGTGTAGGTGGTTTTGGAGAGAATCACCTCATTAAATATTAAGGCAATTATTTGATTGTTTGTTCTTCTATTCACCTCAGTAAAATTTTCTTTCCACTTATAGCTTGCATCCACTTCTTAGTAATATTATACTTGACAATTTGTATTTTGGAGAAAGAGGTGGGCAACAACTATGTCTACCATAATTTTATTTTTTTTTCATTGTCTTAGTCAGGTATTAATAATAGTGTTATCTCAGCCTTATAAAATGAACTGGGAATGTCTCTCATATTTT
The DNA here is from genome assembly GCA_002007465.1 of Ailurus styani. NCBI lineage: Eukaryota > Metazoa > Chordata > Mammalia > Carnivora > Ailuridae > Ailurus > Ailurus styani. Next base: position 1,062,223 of record LNAC01000148.1, read on the forward strand.
TCTATCCTCTGTAATACTATAAGTTCCTAGAAATTACCTACTTCTAAAAGATTTGGTCAAAGTTGACTACGACATCATCTGAAACTGGCACCTTTCTTAGAAATACTAGATACATTTTTTTTACTCAGTCTTAATTAAATCTTAGATTTTTCTTCAATTTTAATAGTATATCAAAATTATCCTAGAAAATATACACTATAAACAAATGTTCACAATTTTTAGAAGGATTGGTACATTATAGTCTCTCTCTCTCTCTCTCTCTCTCTCTCTCTCTCTCTCTCTCTTTTTAAAGATTTTATCTTTAAGTAATCTCTACACTCAACATGGGACTTGAACTCACAACCTCGAGATCAAGAGTGCACACTCCACTGACTGAGCCACCCAGGAACCCCTTTATAGTTTCTTATACTTCTCAAATCTTAATCATGATAGTGTTTATACCACTTTTCCCATTCTGATCATTATCTCTTCTTTTTTTTCCCATTAGATTTTCCTGAAAGCCAATTAATTGGCCTTTTTGAATAGCTACCATTTCAATTTAAGTGCTATTTCACAAATCTTTATTTAAAAATTTTTTATGTATATTCATTTCTCCTACTCCCCTAAGACTTAATTTGTTACTTCCTTTCCACTTCCTTAATATGAAAGCACAGTTTATACTTCTTTATTTTTGTTACAAAAGTTATCAAGCTATGGGTTTTTTTCTGGGTATAGTTTTGTTTGCATCCTTTAAGTTTGGAAATATATTGGAAAAAGACAGTAAGATGAGTTGCAAGTGCTATTCAAATATCCAAGCAAGGGCGCCTGGGTGGCTCAGTGGGTTAAGGCCGCTGCCTTCGGCTCAGGTCGTGATCCCAGGGTCCTGGGGTCGAGGCCCACATCGGGCTCTCTGCTCGGCGGGGAGCCTGCTTCCTCCTCTCTCCTCTCTCTCTGACTGCCCCTCTGCCTACTTGTAATCTCTCTCTCTGTGTCAAATGAATAAATAAAAAAAAAAAAAATCTTTAAAAAAAAAAAAAAACAAAAAAAACAAATATCCAAGCAAGCCAATTATAAAATCTAATTTTTTGTTAGTAATTTAGAACTTTTATGTATTGTGGCCAAATAATTTTTCCTTTTGGGGGCTTGTGACATTTCTTTTGAGCCTACTATATTATTAATTTTTATAAATGCTCAATAATAACACACATTTAAATATATATTTTGGATAAGAGCTGAGGGGTTTGTATTTTAAATCATTTTGATTAATAAATTATTTTATGTCCTTTTTTATTCTTAAGTATAATTATACTTAGTGGGGGTTTTTTGGAAGACATTTTTTGAGAAAAATATAATAAGCAACTTTAAATACAGCTAACTCTCTACTTATTTCCTACCTTGTTTACATTAGAAGTATGGGAAGAAGGTAAAAATAAACAAAAAATCAGGAGAAGATGTGAAAGAATAAGAATCACACAAAAGAGAAGTTTTAATAACTTTTTTCTTTAAGATTTTATTTATTTGGCAGAGAGAGAGACAGACAATGAGAGACGGAATACGAGCAAGGGGAATGAGAGAGGGAGAGGGAAAGGGAGAGGGAGAAGCAGGCTTCCTGCTGATCCGGGAGCCCGAAGCAGGGCTCGATCCCAGGACCCTGGGATCATGACCTGAGCCAAAGGCAGACACTTAATGACTGAGCCACTCAGGCACCCCTAAAGTGGCACAAACATAGGAGAGGCACACCACCTAGGAAGAGTATTTGCTTAATATCTAGATGATTGACATAAAATCGTTCAGAGTATGTTTTACCTTGGAAATGACTGGGATATAAAAATAAGCAGAGAATTACACTAATTATAAATAAGACTTTAGTCTGAATTTAGCTGGTGCCAGGATTAAAGGGCAAACAACCATGATAACTCATAGCTAAGTTTCTGTCTACTCTCTGAAAGTACCCAAGGGGCTCACAGCAGGAGAAATGATTGGTCACCTGTCTCATAGCTTAGTGACCTCAGAGAAGCTGGGAAATAATGCCTGCCGCATAGTAAGTGTGTGACAAATCCAGGTCTACTTAACTCCAAACCCTGAGTTCCTTCCATTTGCCATAAAGCCTTTCTAGCATGTGCTTATAAAGAAAAGGGCCAAATTAAATAAGGCATACTATTTGTGAAATACATTTTAACTTGTATACATGTTCAAAATTATTTGAAATTACCTATATGAGACCCATAGATGTGTCTAGAATGACTAAACTAAGGGTAAATAATGTGAACCAAATAATGAAGGGCCTGGGTTAGATGATTCATACAAGGTTATCTAAGTGAAGGTCACCCATGGAATCTGTTTACAAACTCTGAGTTTGACTTTGAGTTTCCTGGGAGTAAAGGCAAAAAGGGACAATATGATGATGTTTAGATCCTCATAATCTAATACAAAGGAATGCATCCATTTAATATGAAAATCAGAATGTACCCTGTTTTAATCATAAGAGAATTTATTACATGGGACTTTAAGTAAAAATAACACTAAGCAGTATAATGAATATCAATAGCAATTTTTACAAAACTGTTATTTTCAAGATTATAATTTATAAGCCAGTTATATTTTTTACAAATTAACTATCATAAAATAAGGAAAACAAATAAAATCCATTTTGTTTATAGCATAGCACTTTCCTTTTAAAAAAAATTTAAACATTTAGTAACGGAATACCATCAGTAGACTAATGGAATTCACTTGTTTTCCATTGCTTTAGATAAGAAATTACATACATTTTCTGCAATGTTGTACAACTTTTACTGTTTGTTATATTTTACTGAAATTGGATACTGGATTATCTATTTGCTCTTTAGTTGGGTATCATTAGCTGAATCATCTTCGTCTGTAGGAGTGACCTACAAATTACTGCTTCTAAGTGTTATCCTGTAACATCTAAATGTGATTCTGTAAAAATAAGGTAAAGGAAAAAAGACCTGTGCCATCACTGAATCTCTTTCTCCTGATTACCCGGGATCGGATTCCCTAGACAGAAGATGTGGTTAGCATTTGATCCTAATCAAAGGACCCCAAATACTTAGATATAGTTCGTTTTAATCTTAGTTGAAAAGATTGTGGATAGACACTTAGGAGAAAGTGAAATCAGCATAATATCTCCTTTTTAAGTGCAGCCCAGCTTTCAGAGTGGTAATGTGGATTTCAGCCTCCTCATAATTGTCCTTGATGAAAACAGAAGGATTTCACAGCACAGAAAGCAGTGGTTTATGAGGCTGGGTACAAGACAGATGTACAAGAGAACTCTGTTCATCGTCTTCAAAGTGAGGCAGTGATGGCACGGCTGCTGCTGTGGCCACATGTAATATAGCCTGTAGCTCTTTAAAGAGGATTAGCTTTAGCGGCTGGGAGCATTCAATGCTGGATTTCATGTAGAGTAGAATATGCTAATGAAATGTAAATGTCCAAGGCAAACATTGCGTAATATGGAAAACCCTCAAAACTGAGCTTTGTCTCTTGCACAGTGGGAAAACAAACTTTATCATCAGAAGTAGAAAAGGAATGACCTTACACTTGTCTGCCTTATGTATCTGCTCCTATAAAAAGTGAATTTAAATATATATACATATATTTACATTTAATTTAATTTAATTTTAGTATCAGTGGAAAAACTAAAATTCAGTTATTCAAAAATATCTTGATAGATCTATGCCCAGAGATGGATGTGAAATAATTCATATTTGTAGGAAGGAATATATATGTAATATGGGTTTTTTAAACACTATTTTTTAAATACTATTTTAGGTTTACAAAGGGCTTGGCAGAGCAGGTTCTCCCCCCCCCCCCCCCCTTCNAAAATTTTTTCTACATAATGTCCTGCTGCTCACTGTTAAAATATACTGTGTTTTTATCATAATTGTCCATTCAGTGTTTTTCCTACCTTATATGAAGCCAGTATGAGACTTGATCAATCTCTTAAAGCTCCATAACTACTCAATTAATATTAAAGTTATTTTCACATATTTAGAATTTCAGAACATATCTGACATTGGGAAGGTGAATTCATGATAAGGTGTGTGATTTGCAATCCATGTAACTATGTGACGTAACTTGGAATCCATACACATGGTTCCCAGAGATTGAAAGGCCGCTAAAGAATTTCATTTCAATTGCTGGGAATAAAGATCCCAGGAAACACATGGAACCGGTGCCTATGGGCTCTTTCCTTAGTTACTAGCATTTCACTACACTCAACCGAGTAGCTTAGGTTCTCTTGGTCAGTGGTGTGTATGTGCGCATGTGTGTGTGTGTGTGTGTGTGTATGTGCGCGCGCGCGCGTGTGTGTGTGTGTGTGTGTGTGTGTGTGTGTGTGTGTTTTATACCTCAGTTTTGAAGGGTTTGTCTCTGTAGACACCGAGGAGGAGTGGTAATACATATTCATGAAAGAGTGCTCTTTCCAGGCGCTGCTACCACTGACAAAGCCTTAGCTGTTTCACACAGCAAGCTGACTGGGATTGTGTGTGGGGGCTGCATGGCCAGATTAGTGCAAACAGCAAGCCCACTCCTCTGCTTGTTAGGCCTTGCCTTCCTGACAATTTCCCCAATTGTCGCTTGTGACAAGGCTGTCATTAGGTGATGGCTTCTTTTGGCCATTTTCAGATAAAGATAATTTCCTTAACTTCCATTTTATTTGACAACAAGCAGTTTGGGAGAGAAAGGAAGTGCTTCAGTAGTTTATGGATTAGGGTTTTGTCACTTCAAAGGCATCTTTGATCTAAAAATATGTGCTGTACCAAATTCATTATGTCTTTCCTTAAAGAGCCTTTAAATTTATTGATCTTCTCCTCAATTATTCTCCTTTTACGTCCAGTCATGATGTGTGAGATGGTAGTGTTGGGAAAAGCCTAAGGAGGAGTGTGGGGAAAATGCAGCCAACTGGTGACTTCTAAGGCCATTACAAGAACGAAACAACAGGTGCTTTTGTTTAGTGTCGATTCTCTTCTGAATCCCTGTGCAGACAAAGGCCCTTCTGCTGTTTATCGCTCAACGCAAAGATATCAGTACCAGCAGATAAGACAAAATTATATTTGGTGTTATAACCTAATAAAGATCGAAACTTCACGATTTGTATAAAAATTGTGCCTGCAATTGTTTTCATTCTCACCACTGACTACATGAGTTTCAAAAGCTCGTGTATGAGTAATAGAGACAGAGCCAGGGACTTCTTTATGGACCAATACTTTGGCTTCTCCTAGAAGCAATCTTACATTGTGCTGAGGCTCAGCTTGCTAAAATTCTTAAAACTGAATCGTTAGTCACAGAGAGCAGAAAATAAGAAGATAAGAATCCAAATGTGAAAATTTACTTTAAAAACCTAGCAAGAGGAGAATTTACAGCTTCCTTAGCAGGTTCTCTTGTTTAGAAAGTCTCCTTGCCCTTTTTGCCCTCTTTTCGTGGTCGTTGTTGTTCTAAACGATTGTTGTGTGGAATTATTGTGTTTTAAACAACACCTAGAACAAAGAAGTAAATAGTTTACATCTGAAGTATCATGGTTAACCATTGTCTTCTCATACTTCACATATAATAACTTCAATATAGGACAGAAAAACTACGTACTTCCATTTCTGCAACTAGGAAAAGGGAGTTAAAACAAACAGCTTAATTTCTTTTTTCTTTTTTTTTTTTGTCTAAATGTAGCATTTTATTAGCCTTTTGGCCAACTATTTTCTAAATTAGAGGTATCCAGATGCTTTTGATAATTAAAAAGTTCATTTTAGCAAAGCATGATTTTAATACCTTACACATTAAAAGAAATATGTGATTTCAAAGCATGACCTTAGGTTCCTAAAAGCAATAAAAGTTGTTTCTTTTGAAAAGTTAGTTTTCTGAATTTCCAAAGACTAGTAAAACATAGTATCTTCCATTTTGAAGAACTAGTTTAGAGGGTTGGGACTCTACCCTTAGGCCCTTAATACTCCTCTGCATAAAGTCAGGATAAAAGTAGCCTGCAAAGCAATGTCAGAAGCATTATCCATGTGTTAGGTTATTTCACCCTTCTTAAGAGGTAGATACAAAAGAAGAAGAAGAAGAAGGAAGAGGAGGAGGAGGAGGGGAAGAAGAAGAAGGAGAAGAAGGAGAAGATACTATTATTAACTCGATTTTACAGAAAGAAACTGAGGCACAAAGAGGTTAAGTAACTTGCCCATTATCTCATATCCAGTAAGTAGTAGACTCAGACTAGTGCATTTTGGATACAAAGCCTCCGTTCTTAATTCTGGGGCATAGAAGACATAGGATCTGGACTATCTCCTGATCCTGAACAAGTAAATATTAGTTCTGTTCTCCTTCCCATCCTTCATCTCCCCATTCCTGGTCCCATGCTCCACACAATCCAAGAAAATGGGAAGAGAAAGAAGGAAAGGAGGTTAGGGGGTTGATCCACGTTTCCTTCTGCTTAAATGTCAAACACAGGGGGGCTGACATGCCAAAATCTGATAAATTTAGACAGTGGGATTCATGGTTCCTTGTGCTGTCATTTCAAGGAACCCTCTACCACTTCATTACAGACCTCTGATGTAATTTCTCTTGACTTCATTGTAACCCAGAAACCTTAGTTTTGACTTCCTTGTGAAATCAGTAAAGACCACTTTGGAGGAGGAAAGGAGTACTTCTCGAGCAAGAATGTTTTGGAGAAAGATCTCTGTTTTGTCCTAGATTTCACCAGCTTTGTGACACGTGAATGTACCACAGAACTGGCAGGCAGCAACAGCAACAGCCTGCCTCAGAAGAGACCGAAGTAAACACCGGTTCCAAAGAGATTGTCCTGAAATATGATATCAGCTGCAAGAGAGAGCCATCTCCTCTGGTCAAATGAGAAAAATCATATTATCCTCACTGTGGTATACAAATAGCTTGTAAGCCACATTCTCCATTTGAATGATAACAATAAAGTGCTAACCTCACTGCTGCGGGCCAGGGCCAGCCTGATCCCATCTCCAAACACAAACACTTCTGCCTCGGTCTTGGCTGGGGGCTGTGCAGCGGCCTCCCAACCCCCACCTCTTCTTCCCCCCCTGTTAATTGGCTGAGACCACCAGAATTTGGAGGACACAGATGTCACTGATAGTTTTCCTAGGGAGCACATTCATGCCCATCTGTTGCAGCCTAGAAGGCTGTTCATATATCCACAAGGCCTTCATTTAATTCTTGTCAGAAAGTAATGTAAATCCAGTTTACCTCAGAGGTCGCAGCAGAGATTTATGCCAATGAGCCCCCTGCAATTTACACACACTGTAGTTGTATAGGATGAAAAGAAAGCCTTTCATGTTGGTGCATATTAACAAGAAAGCCTGCCTTCCGAGAGGGGCTTTTTGATTGAGGTTTCTCCTGATTTTAATACAGCCGATGCCAGTTGGTATACCCAGCTTTAGAAAAAGAAAAAAAAAAAAAACAACTAATCTTTAAACTAAAGTTTCTTCTTTTATAAGATGTAAAAGAGAGCGAAATCTTAGCAAGTGGCACTGCTATGTCTTTAATTGTCTGTTACGAGACAAAACTCCCCTGCACTGGCAGGAGATAAAGTGTGACCGGAGAGCGTGTTCTGGCCTGGAATCTAGGGAGAATTCAGTTGTAAGCAATTGTCTTTCCAACCTGAAAATAGTAGGAGTGACCAATTGAATTTGTCTCTGACTTTTCGGTTGTCTCTTTGTAGTAGGTTTAGAGGAAATTTCGGAATTTGATTAACTTTCTTTGGACCAGGCTGGGTAGAAATTGATTCATCAGTACAGTGGGGGGATACATATGTGTTATACACATATAAATTTATAGAATTATTTTATTGGGAATCTAAGAGTACTGAAAGGACTTCCATTTATCCTATCTTTCTGTACATTTTGAAATATTCAGGACTGTGTCAGTAAGCTGGAAGGCAAATGGTTTTAAAAACACCCATCCTGTCAAAATCTTCTGGAAAGTCTGAATATGCTTTCTATGAAGCATGCGACCTTGGGCAAGTTACTTAACCTCTATGACCTCAACTTTCTTAACCCTAAAGTGGGAATAATAAAGCCTACACTATAAGGTTTTGTGTCTGAGGTATCTCCCATAGTACTTAAAGTATCGAAAGTATTCAACCAATGATCATTCCCCTTTCCATACTGCCTTTTGGTGGTGTCTGTGACAGCAAACTGTATATTAAAAACATTAGTTAGCTTAGTTTAAAAACTAAGCATTCACATCATCGGATTACTTTTTCATATTAAAAAAATTGAAACAGAGATGAAGTTGGAGATTTTCTTTCTATAGTTCAGAATTTTTGTTTTGAGTTGTTTAACTTTTTAATTCTGTAGAAAGTAGAATAATAGAAGTGTGTTACATAGTTTTGTTAAAATCAGGCTTGGCTTCTCTACTCATTCAGGAGTAGCCTGTGGTTTCCCAAGACGGTGTTAACAGGGGGCGTGCTTCTCTTGTTTTTGTAGACAGTGTTCGTTTACCCGTGCTAATGGCTTTGAAGTAGTGGGTATGATTATTTTTGCACACATTTAACTTTTTGTTTATATTTTACTTAAGATAACATTAAATTGGGTTGTGATTTCTAAGCACATACTAACTGGGAAGTCAGCAGAGAAGCCTAGATTATATGAGGAAGATATAGGTGGAACAGACCAAAATTAAAAATACATGCTGCTGATAACTCATTAAGCAAACACTTCCAATATACATAGTCATAGTCTGGATTTAATTACAGAGTCAGATGAAGCAGTGGCTTCACTTTCCAGACTAGGGTTCACATCAGGGAGGCTAAAGCCCAGTTTTGTTGGCATTCTAAACCTGGGACTAGGCAGATTTAAAATAATTTCAGAATGGTCCTTTTCTGTTTCTCAGAGTTTATCAAGACCATTTCTTTTTGCTTACAGTCCTTGAAACAGAATCTTAAATTTTTTTTTATTATTAGAAATTTCAAACATACTAAAGTAGTAAATAAGAAATCTGATATATTTTATTCAGCGTTAGCATGTAACAATCTGGAGTCAAATTTGCCTAATTTATACTCTCACTTTCTCGCTATCTCCATATCCCAAATTACTTTGAACCAAATCTCAGACTTCATGCAATTTTATCTGTAAATATTCAATATTTAATGATATTAAGATATATGAACTCCTTTTCTTTTTTCTTTCCTTTTTAACATAACCGCAGTACTATTATCTCACCTCAAAAATTAACACTAATTCCTTCATATCACGTATTGCAACTTAATGTAATCAGTGAGAAAATGGAGGGCCCTCGTTTTTTATAAGGAAGTAGATTATTTGGCTTTAGTGTTACAAAATTGGCTATTTTGCTCCCGTGATGCAAGAATTTCATGAGTACTTTTTTGTAACAACTTTTATTGTTGATTTATGTGGTCGGTCTGTTTTGTGGTATATGATAGTATCTTCCTAGAATGAAAATTTGTTGTTTTATTGGAAAATAAAAATTGCATCATTATTCTAGTCCTACTCCACCTTCATTGGTTCATTTGGATAAGTGTTTTCCAAACTTATTGGCTTCAAATGAAATCATACACAGAAAGCCGCTATATAAGCGGATGGAAATGAAATTGCTCTGGGGCCATGCTGCTGACCACTCATTTGGCTCATTCTTTCCCCATGTGGGGTCTTGCAGGTTTTGGTAAGTGAAATGCCTTTTTATAAACATATACCATTGTCCCGTTTTGATTTTAGGGCAAGACAAATTGCTGTGTGAAGCAGTGTAAAGAATAAGAGAGAGTAGCATACATAGTTGAAATGACCAGAAAATGACTATACGGTACTTAATTTTGAAGCTTACTACCACTAAAAAGAGTGTTTCACTTAAAGTAATTAAAATGTTTATTGTAATGGGAAAAATCCACTGTGCTCATAAATAATGACCCCACTTCTTAGTTGACTCTACTGGGGCCTCCTGGGAGGAGATGTATTTGCTCCCTGTCAGGATTAATCTATAAATGCAATCACCACTTAGACCTCATCAGTTCTTTCCTTCCCCTTCATTGGTCCCTCTGGAATTATATTGCAGCTTGAATAAGGTCAAAATTGGGATAGTTTTTCCCCAGGAAAAAACACAGCCATTATTATTTCAGTGCTTTAAAATCTGAGAATCGACCTAAGAGTTGTTTCTTTAAACAGCCTGGAATAGACATTTCTGTCATAGAATCCACATTCTACCAAAGTAATGCATCCTGTTTTTCAGTGTGATTATTGGTTTCTTCCCTGCAAAACCCAGTGACACAGAGTGGTCTCACATAAAACCACAGTGGATTGGATGTTTAAAAGCTGTGTCTAATACCTGCAGATAATCCAGTGAGTTGCCATTTGAACTTGGACAAACCATTGAACTTCTGACTTTATCTTCAAATGCGGGCCATGTTACTAGCTATCTTCCTCATTGTAATCTTATAAAAGTAAGATAATTCTCCTATTTCCTTTTGTCAAGATTTGATATGAATGCCTTTGCTTCTGTAATAATGGAACGGATAGAATGAATTCTCCAACTTGTCTAATTTTAAGTAAACTCATCCTAATAGGTCAGAATATTGCCTTGGAATTTTTTGTAAACTAAATTATATGCTTATTTTCCTTCCCCAATAAGGCTGTCTTTAAGGGTTGTCTCTTTTCTTTCTGGGCAACCTTCAGAAGTATCAAATGCAATATATAATGGATACTCAGCATATGCTTAACTACCACTCAGGAGTTTGCAAATGTAGTATGTATTATTTTATAAACCTATAAATTAGCTATGAAAGCCAAATATTAAGAAAACAGTAGGAAATAGATCATTAATTTTTGCTAGTAACAGACTGTATAAAAACTAATGTGTTTCACTGGCTTACTTTGATTTACTTATTTTTAATTTTTTTTTCCTGTTAGTTCTACATTGGCAAATTTTCCTTCATTAGCTAAAAGCAACGAACAGAATTAACACTAAGTCTCAGATCTCCATCCTCCTCATTAGAGAAAAGAGAAAATGTGAGCTCTTCTGCTTGAGGAACTACCAAAGAAAGTGAGTGGAGTAGTTCAAAAACAATAAAGTTATCCCCCAAATCAGGTGACTGATGCCCTGAGCACATTTGCTCTGTGACTGAGCAGTATTTTCCCCAGTGACAGAACTCTTCTAGAAAGTGGAGAATCCTGAAATTCTACAACTGTACTCATTTTCCAAGTCAGCCTGAAGAAAGGAAGGCCTCAAAGCTCTCTGCAGGTTATAGAGAGAGCAGAAGTAGGTCTGGTTTTTTAATAGAGTCTTTCTGGCTCCTAAAATGACCAGTGTTAATTAAGGACTTTGCAATTTGTACAAACTGTAGGATGCATAGGAGCTGTCGAGAGATAAGTAAACAAAAAATTAAATGTGCTACCCTTTCTTTAGAGACACCTTTCTAAGATCACACAGGAGTGGTAAAATCCTGCCGTGGACTGTGCTACAGAGCCCCTTGCCCCTGGGCTGTATTGGTTCTCACTGTGTGGAAGCAGCACAGGGTGTAATGTCTGCCTCACTCAACGCTACTTTTGCCTCTGTGCCCTCAAAGCGTGTGGATGTCCCAGCAGTCGTCCCTCTCAGCAGTCCCTCGCCACTCGAGAAAATATAAGTCGTGTTTGTTCCCAGGCCAGTAGGAGGCTCCCTGCCAAGGGCCATCGGTTGCCGGTGACATGCCCACGCTGTGTGAATCACACGGCCACATGGCGGACTTTTATTATGTCAGCCCTGGAGTGTGGGCTGCCAATCCCCAATCCTGAAGCCCACCCCCTGGCGCCTTTGACATTTTAAGTAAAAAATAAATAAAGAGCTTTGTGTGTATCTCGGAGTGAAGAAGAAGATGTGGGGTTGCGGGTGTTTCTGTCTGATCTGTAATCCGATGGACGCTCTTTCTCTGAGCCACTTCAGGGCTCACTTGCCTGCCGCCTCCGACAGAGGGAAGAAAGGCTGAGTGCTAGAGGCAAACAGCTGATTAAACCGAGTTGGCTGGGTTTGAAGGGCTGTTTTTTTTTTTTCTGTTTTTTTTTTTTTTTTAAGCAAATAAAACTCACATCTTTCGTCCTGAAACTGTCTAACTGGTCATAATATTTCAATTCCCCAACAGATTTTTATTTATTAACAGAATGTGGATCTGGCAAATTACTTAGGGAAGAATCCCATTATTATAGGACTTGACACTGGGAAAAATATCAAGAATCAGAAAACATTGCATAGCGAAGCAATTTTCTTTCTTAAGAACATAAATGCTAACTAATTCAACAAGGAAATTGAATCCAAATAAGATAAAGAAAAATTAGCTGGCCCCTTTAAAAAAAATGAAATTTTTTTTCCTGAAAATGTTATTGGTAACAATAACTGGTAACTACGGAGCACTCATTACGTGCTAGGTGATGTTCCTTGTGTTTTACATATATAATATATTCACATTATTATATTTATACAATATTACAATATAATTTGATTCAGTAAAACTCTGTGAGATTGGTCCTATTATTACCCTTTTTTGCAGATGAGGAAGCTGAGACCTGAATTGTGTAAGGCTGCTCAGCTAACAAGCAGCAGAAAAGAAATTTAAACCCAAGAACCCTAACTGTGCTTACCTTGGCTCCCTACTGATGGCTCAGACAGTGAAAGTATAATTCTTCATTTTTGTATCTTCATTTTGCTGTTCCTATCATTTCACAGCCCCCTCATCCCTTTTGTCTTAAGACAGATCGTTCCTTTGCGGGCTACGTCTAACTCAAAATCTACATGGCTCTTTGCCAAATAACTCTCCTGGCTGTGAGAATTATGAATAAAGATTTGAAAGTATTTGGTTGCCAAAGTAACCTTAGTCCCCATGTTTGCTGGCTTCATCAAGTATGTAATGCTTCATAGCCCTGGCAATTTTTATACTTCATGCCATTTCCATATACATACCACACTGTCACCTACACTTTCCTCCTACTTCACCCCTGGAGACACCCAGCAGGTTTGCCCCTCTGGCTGTGAAAGGGGGCGTTTCAGTTGCCTCGTCCACCAAAGCATGTACTACATGAACAGTCGAGTCTACACCATTTTTACTTTTAAAGATGTCTCTTCCAGTGAACTTTTTCTCGCCATGTTTTTCTCTAGAACTCTGGTATCTATTTAAGGAGAAGGTAAGTGTGTTTTGAAGACAAGTCAGAACCCCTGAATTCTTACCCTGATCTTTGCTTGGGACTTTGGGCAGGTTACTCTACCTCCTCCTGCCCCAGATTCTTCACCTAGAGTTTGGGTGGATGATATCTGCCTCCGAGAGTCTACTTGCCAGTTTGAAGGTCCTTCCAAGTTTGTGAAATAATTTTTTCCTGCTCTGTGATTGCCCCCTGATGTCATGGCAGCTCTGGATTTGGGGATATATGGAGTCAGTATAGGTGGCAGGCCTTCTCTCATCTAGGATGCAAAAACACAAAGGAAACTCTTCTGGAAGTCCCATTTGCAAGTACCGAATCCTTAAATAGGATCAGATGGCAGGTTTGGCTCACCTTGACCTGAGATGTTGCTCTTCCAGCCATGGGGGCCAGGCTCATAATTCGTCAGATGTCAGCATGGCTGATGGAGTGGGTAACTGTAGCTGGAGACTATGAGCAACAGCCCCCGTGATGATGACCTTTTTTTCCCCTCCTCTTTCTTCCCGAGGCCAGCAGGTAACCCATTGGTGACCCGGAACACTCTGACTGCACTTTCTTGTGCAGTCAAGTTTGATAAACACCGTCGGCAGTAGGGAACTGGAGAGGGTGGGGCACAAGGGGAAGAGAGACAGAGACAACTTGGAGAGAAGGGACAACTGAGGCCTCCAGTCTCCCATTCTAACAAGGTGCGGCCCTCAGGCTGGAAGTCTTGCTATAAAAGAACCATTGGAAAGAACTGCTCTGCCATGTATAGAATTCCCCCTCCCCCCCTTTTTAATCACAGCACACTCCTTCATTTTCTTTGTAAGTGCAAAGAAAAGGAGAATCAAATTTCTTAGCTATCTAGTGTTTGTCAAACTAATGGTTCCAACTGCCTGTCTCATCATTATTTCGATAGCATCTGCTAAATCAAAGATCCTTAATACAAGAAGAGGCTCTCCGCCTCAAAGTCTCTTGTCTTGTCGCTCTCCAACTAGATTTCTTTTCCTTACCTCTCTCTCCAGCTGTTCCAAACCCTACCTGCTTGAGAAGTCCCAGTGCAAGTGCCCCTCCCTGCTCAGTAAAGCCTCCTTTGCTGTCTCTCAATGAAATCACTGGCTCCTACCCAAAGGGCAGAAACTGATATTTATTATCTGTGCAATACTCCTAGACTTGAGTATCTATTTTCCCCTTTTTAATTTTTTAAAAGATTTTACTTATTTACTTGACAGAGAGAGCTTGAGAGAAAGATCACAAACAGAGGGTAGGGGTAGAGGGAGAAGCAGACACCATGCTGAGCAGGGAGCCCAATGTGGGGACTCCATCCCAGGACTCTGGGATCATGACCTGAGCTGAAGGCAGATGCTTAACTGACTGGACCACCCAGGTGGCCTCCTCTTTTTAATTTTTTCATTAAATGTCAAATTGATATCAAGAACTTATAAAATAGGGCTCCTGGGTGGCTCAGTGGGTTAAAGCCTCTGCCTTCGGCTCAGGTCATGATCTCAGGGTCCTGGGATCCAGCCCCACATCGGGCTCTCTGCTCAGCAGGGAGCCTGCTTCCTCCTCTCTCTCTGCCTGCCTCTCTGCCTACTTGTGATCTCTCTCTCTGTCAAATAAATAAATAAAATCTTAAAAAAAAAGAAATTATAAAATAGGTGTAATATAGCCAGAACATGATGGATGTTCACAGATCAATCTAAGTAAAAAACATACCACTTTCTTTGAAGTCTCCTGTGTTCATACACTTCCTTCACATCTTCACTCTCGGCTCCATAAATCCACTGTTGTGAATTTTTACTTTATCTTTCCCTTCCTTTTCTTTGTAATTTTATCATATATATTTGTATCCTGTAATATTCTGTTGTTTATCTATAAACATTTAAAATTTTATGCATGTTTTCTTCTGTGACTTGCTTTTCTATATTTCTAAGTTTCATCCATATATTGCTATATGTAACTGTAATTCATTCATTTACTTGCTTATTCTATTCCAGTGCATGAATACACTTAAGTTTTTGTTTTTGTTTTTGTTTTTTTGTCCCAGGGGTACAGGTTTGTGAATCATCAGCCTTACACCTTTCACAGCACTCACCATAGCACAAACCCTCCCCAATGTCCATAACCCATCCACCCTATCCCTACCCTCCCACCCCCCAGTAACCCTCAGTTTGTTTCATGAGATTAAGAGTCTCATGGTTTGTCTCCTTCCCGATCCCATCTTACACTTAAATTTTTTAATCTATTCTCCTGTTGAGGGACATACAGATTTTTTCCTTTTGTTTGTTTACTATTACAAACTGTGTCACTGTGAACATGCTTGTATTTCCGAGACACTGGTCCAAGATTTTCTCTAAACTAGAGTATATATGTCTAAGAGTGGACACTGGGTCATAGTGTACCCACTGTGTGCATTTTTTATTTTACTGAATAATGCCAAGCTGTAGTTTCCAGCAGCAGTGAATGGCAGTAACACTGACTGTTCTTGACAACTGTAACCCAACTTAAATTTTTTCCCCATCAAGAACTCGTGATTGGTTATGGTTTGAATTTGTATTTCCTGATTACTAATGAGGTTGGACACATTTCACATGTTCATTGGCCATTATTAATGTTTTCTCTTGTGTGAAGTGTCTGTTCAAGTCTTTTGCTCATTCTTTTTCTATTGTGTGATCGGTCCTTTTTTTCATTGACTTATAGGAATTCTTTATATATTCAGAATAGAAACCCTTTGTCAGTTTAGTTTCCCCCAGTTTATGACTTGTCTTTTCACTTTCTTTCTGGTGTCATTTTACTAATCAGAAGTATATCTCTCTAATTAAATATCAATCTTTTGTGATTTGCTTTTTTTACAAATGCTTGAGAAATTCTTCCCTAACCAAAGGGTCAAAAGGATATTCTCCCTTAGATATTCTCCTTTAGAAGTTGCATACTTCTGTCTTTTACACGTAAGTCTTTAATCTAACTAGTATTGATAAAAAAAAAACCCAATTAGCTCAATGCCATATACTAAGCTAGTATAATAAACCAAATTTCTGTACATACACGTGTCTCTTGCTGGGTTCTATTTTATTTAGAAGGTCAATTTGCCTACCCTAGTGCCAGTAACTCTTAAATCATTTAATATAATATTATATTAATTATTGGCATCTGTTATGACACTCTCCCTCCTCCCTTGTTATTTTTCATTAGAAGTATTTTGATTATTCGTGAACGTTTTCCTTCCGCATAAATTTTAGAATCATTTGGTCAGGTTGACACACAAACACACAACAGTTGTAAGAATTTTGATTGGAATTGTATGAAAATATAGATAAATTTGGGAAAAGTTGATATCTAACAATATTGGGTTTTCCAGACCACTACCATAGAATATCTCCTCATGTATTTAGATTTTTATTAATGCCTTTTAATGAAGTAATTAATTTCTTTCCAGAAGTCTTGCATATTTATTATTAGAATTATTAAGTTATTTCATTTACATATATATACATATACACATATATATTATGTTTTATTATACCTTATGTATTTTATGCCCTGGTAAATTGTGTATTTTTATTAAATTATGTTTTTTAGCCACTTGTTGCTGATTTAAAGGATATTTTGCCTAAGATTGGATTTATTGACTTATTGAATATTTGGTAAAATTTTTCTGGTAAAACTGTATGTTCCTGGTGTTTTCCTTGTAGGAAGATTTTTTCAACTACTAGTTACATTTCTTTAAGGTTATAGGACCATACAGGTTTTCTGTTTCTTTGTGGTTTCTTTTAAGTAAGTTATACTTTTTTAAGAATTACCCATTTTATTATTTTCAAATTTATCGGTTAAAAAATATTTCAATATTCTCTTATTAGCTTTTTAAAAATCTCCATAACATCTGTAATGCCCCCTCCTAAGATTTTTATTCCTCTTTCTATTTGTTCTTCATCTCTTAATCAAGTTTGCTAGCAGTTTATCAATTTCAGTGGTCCTTTGAAAGAACTTTATTTTGTGGATCTTCGTCTTGAATATGTTTTTTATTCTGTTACTCTCTGTTCTTATTTTTATTTCCTTTCTTCTACTTTTTTAATTTAATTTTGTCTATTTATTTCCTTACTTTTGGTTATTCAAGCTTAACTCCTTAATTTTCCAACATTCTAAATTTTAAGTATTTTGGCTATAAATTTCCTTCTATGTTCCGCTTTGACTGAATTCCGCATTTTGACATGTAGTATTTATCATTGCATTGTAATATTCTCTAAATTTTATAATGATGATTTCTTTGACCTGCATGTTATTTAGAAGTGTATTTTGAAATTTCCATCTATATGAACATTTTTCTTTAGTCATCGATTAGCAACTTAATTGCCTTTTGGTCATACAATATCATATGGATACTGTTAATCTTTTGATATTTGTTGAGATTTGTCTTACGGCACAATAGGCATTAAATTCTTATAAATGTTCCAGGCATGCTTGAAAGCAATGTAATTCTGCAGTTGTTTGATATGTTGCTTCATAAATATCTATTAAGTCAAGTTTGTTAATTGTGTTGATCAAATCAATGATATAATTACCAATTTTTTTGTCTGCTTAATTTATTAGTTTCTAAGAGGGATGTGTTAAATTTTCCCACTATGATTGTGTATTTGCATATTTTTCTTCATGGCTCTTTCACTTTTTGTTTCATATATATTAAATGTCATGCTTCCAGATGCATACGAGTTTAGAATTGCTTTACCTTCCTGGTGAACTGAACCATGTATCATTGTAAAGTGGCTTTTTTATCTTTATTAGTGCTTTTTCCCTTAAAGTCTATTTTGTTGATATTAATGTAACTATACTTTCTTTTAGTTAGTATTTTTCTAATATATCTTTTTTCTATCTTATTACCTTTAGCCATTTTTTTATTCTCATGCTTTAAGTAAATCCATGTAACTATATTTTAAATTGTCTATCTTTATGTTGTTACTGTAACATTTAATTCCTTTATGTTTGTTGGAAATACTGATATATTTAACGTTATTCCTACCATAATATTTTGTATTTTAAATTTATCCTGGGGCACCTGGGTAGCTTAGTTGGTTAAGCATCCAACTCTTGGTTTCACCTCAAGTCATGAACTCACAGTTGTGAGATGGAACCCTGCACTGGGCTCTGTGCTCAGCACACAGTCTGCCTTGGATTCCCTCTCCCTCTCCCTACCCGCCTCCTTTCTCCCAAATAAATAAAAAAAATCTTTTTTAAATTTTCATTTACTTACTTGAGAGAGAGAGAGAGAGATTGGGAGTGTGTCAGCAGGGGAAGGAGCAGAGGAAGAGAGACAGCAGACTCTGCACTGAGCATGGAGACCCGAGCTCAAGACCCTAAAACATGACCTGTGCCAAAATCAAGAGTCAGATACTCAACGACCTGAGTCATGCAGGCACCCCTTTTGCCTTCTTTTGGATTGTTTTGTTTCTTTTCATTTTTTACCTTCTACCAGTTTGAAAGTTATATGCTTTATTTCAATTTTTTAAGGATTACCTTAGAAATTTTTATCACAGGGCGCCTGGGTGGCTCAGTGGGTTAAAGCCTCTGCCTTCGGCTCAGGTCATGATCCCAGGGTCCTGGGATTGAGGCCCACATCGGGCTCTCTGCTCGGCGGGGAGCCTGCTTCCTCCTCTCTCCTCTCTCTCTGCCTGCCTCTGCCTACTTGTAATCTCTCTCTCTGTGTCAAATGAATAAATAAAAAAAAAATCTTTAAAAAAAATAAAAAAAAATTAAAAAAAAAGAAATTTTTATCACAGTCTAAAGTTAGTATCTCCCCTCCTCCTCCTAATTCCAGATCTTAAAACACTTTAGCATCAATCACTCTCCTCCTGATATATATGCTCTTTATGTTTGTATGTGTATTTTTCTATTTTTTTATCTCACTGTTATTGTTGTAGCTTTATACAATCAGTATTTATATTTAGCCGACAATTTGCCACTTTTGTTGCTTATTATTTTTCCTTGAATCTCAGGCCCTTCATCTGTGATCACTTTCCTTGTATCTAAAGTATATACTTTAGAGACTTTAGTAAGAATCTGTTGATGTTTATTTTTAAATATTTTTATTTTTCAAGGTTTTTCCCCCAGCATATTGAAGATACCCTTTCACTGTCTCCTAGTTTCCATTGTTGCTTTTGGGTAGGTAGCTGTAAATTCATTGTTGTTCCTTTGAACGTACTCTGTCTTTTCTCTCTGGCTACTTTAAAGATCCTCTGTATGCCTTTGGTGTTCCCTAGTTTTGCTATGATATTTCTATGTATGGGTTTTTGTTTATTTATTTAACCTGCTTGAAGATTATGGGTATTTTAATTACTTTCTTTCTTCTGTTCTAAACGTTCTTGGTCATTATCTCTCCAAACATTTCTTTGGCTTCCTTCCCTTCTTCCCTTCTAGGATTCTGATGAGACATGTACTAGAGCTTTTCTATCAATCCTTTCTGTTTCTCTTTTTTCTTAAAGATTTTATTTATTTATATGACAAAGAGAGATATAGTGAGAGAGGGAACAGAAGCAGGGGGAGTGGGAGTGGGAGAGGGAGAAGAAGACTCTCTGCTGAATAGGAATCCCAATGTGGGGCTCGATCCCAGGACTCCAGGACCTTGGCTGGAGCCAAATGCAGACGCTAATGACTAAGCCACCCAGGTGCCCCAATTCTTTCTGCTTCTTACCCTCTTGTATTTTCCATCTTTCTGTCTTCTTTTGTTGAATTTTAGATGAAATGTTCTGATTTATCAACCAGTTTAAAAATTTTAGCTTCAACCAGAGCTGGTATTTTTATCAAATCTATCTAATTCATGGAGTTTTACATTTTTAATTATTATTTTTTCTTTTGTAGAAATTCAATTTGATTCTTTTTCAATATGCCTGCGCCTTTTTATAGTATTTTGCTCTTAATTCATACATCCAATATACTCTTTCAGATATTTAAACATGTATACTCATATTTCTTGGTATTTTATAGGTGGAAATTCTTTGAAGCTTAGTTTGAAGTCAGATTCCTTTAGAGAAGATTATGTTTCATTTCACCAATTGTCTGAGAAAACTACCAAACTACCAACCTAGGACCTTTTTTTTTTTTTCATGAAATTCACATGTAAAATCACCTTTTATATGCTGTAGCTATTTTAAATAGCAAACACGGTGTTAGAATATTATTCATCTCTGGAGATCTTGAAAAACATCATATAAAAGCTAAAGAATGAATGAGAAACATAACGAGGTATTTGACATGTTTTCAATAAACACAGTTTATTTCAGAATTTGCATGAGCTCTGCATGATGCCTAGGTGGGGATGTCATTATGTGATAAGTTGGAGTTTACAGGGTGTGTTCTCCTGAAGCTTTAGGATCATTTTCAAATAACTTATTTTAAAATAAAATTGGCTTCAAATTCTCAAGGGCAAAAAATTTCATTCTCCTCCAAGAAGCAGCATGATTTGCCACAGGCAGATTTCCTGGGAAGTGGCAGGAGAAGATGGGGATTTATTTTTAGCTTGTCCTACACTGAGGATTCAACCTTTTAGGATGTCAGTTTTATGCAAGGGAGCAGTTTCTTCTCATATGTCCCACCTTGGGTGGGCCTTTGGTTTTATTTCCCAACTTCTCACACTCCTACATAGTGAAAATCAAAGTTTTGACTTCGAGTGCTTGCAATTTCACTCAAGGCAAAGGCTAGTTTCTGTGTTGGTTAACTTTCTGAGTTCCAGGTTTTACTTGGTGTATGTTTTCTGAATAGTCCTTCCTTTCTTACCATTTTAATGATACATTTTAGAGGTGTTAAAGTGCTTTTCCAGCATTTTTGCTTGTTTTCAGTGAGAATGTTGTCAGAGTAGATAGTCTTCCATACTGCTAGAAATAGAAGTCTACTCTTTTGGGGTTTGGTGACTTAGAAGTTGCCTTCTCTTCTCCCCTTTTACTCAGTTTTAAAATGCTAACAATGGCCATTACCCAGACATATCTATCCAAGCTGCACAGTTGTCTTACGCTCCAATCAGACTTTTCTTTCTCCTTTTGTTCCCCACTTGCACCAACCAGTACCAGAGACACTAAGGTTAGAGTTTGTGTGTGGGGTTGCTCAGGTGAGGGTGAAAGGGTGGAAAAACCTGGATTGTCATTGCTAGTGACAGACAGGAGAAATGCATTCTTGTTGTCCTATGTTGGAGACCAGAATACATTTTCTCATAGAAACAATACGATAAATGATTTTGAATGTAGATGAAAAAGTATATTTTGCATAATTATTCATGTACTTATGAGTTAAATGAGCTCTGTGGCTTTGCTTATGAATCTAA
>LNAC01000148.1:1083877-1123537 GCA_002007465.1 Ailurus styani
GAGCAGGGAGCCCGATGCGGGCCTCGATCCCAGGACCCTGAGATCATGACCTGAGCCGAAAGCAGAGGCTTTAACCCACTGAGCCACCCAGGCGCCCCAACAAAGATATTTTAAACTGAGCTTTTGGACTATAATCTTGTTTAGTATGCCTTGTGTAGTTCACTTTAAATATATTTATGTCTTATTCTTATGATCATATTATAGACTCCTTGGCAGTATGGGCCATCTCTTCTACTTCTTTATGCTTCCCCAAATCTTCTAGCTTAAGGATTATGACTGGTTGGCCAGTGGATTATTACAGAGGTGGCAGCCAGTAGACCATGGAATACATTTGGAATTCTTTTATTTTCCTTGATTTACCCCCATTTCCTTGGTACTAATTGTCCGAGGAAAAAGACTCACAAATGCCAAAAGAAATGGGGCTTTGAATAGTATACTGATTTGCTTACTGATAATGATGGCTGATTTGTCAATTATAACTCAGCCACCCAGTTAAATTCTATGTCACCAACAGAAATAAAGTACACCTGTATCAAAATCAAACATGGAATGTATGAGCACATTACCGTTTGGCTATGTGTGTGCACGTGTGCCTTAGATTCTAACTTTGTTGGGTATCTAGTGTTATTCTAGAGGTATCTGTTTGTATGTTTTATTGCTTTTGCTGGCCTCTTTCTATTTCATTTTTAGAGAAAATATATAGGGGGATGTCAAAATAGAAAAAAATAATCCATACATTACAAAAAATAGAGGGTAAACTAACATTATTCAATTTAGAAATAGGTACAGTTCACAGAATGCCACAGTTCAGGGAACAAAAATTGATATGTGTTGAAATTGAAAATTATTCTTTTATAAAGGAAGCTGACCAAAATTTCCATCAGGACTGTTGCCTGAAGGAAAATTTCCTAGGCTCCAGCCTCTGTTATGCTTAACAATGAACCATACAAGTCTGGACAGATGGTTGGATTCCAAAGTGTTTCTCATGTTACAGTATTTTCTTCTTATTTTCTCTCCTGAATTCTGCAGGGAAAAGACAAAATGCTATAACTTTCAAAAAGTATAAAGAATATCCTCAATACATTTTGGGAAGTCACAAGTACTAAACATTAATTACCTAAAAAAAAAACCTCTCTCTTTTTTTTTAAGAAATACTTTCTTGGTTAAAATCAAATTGCTTATTCTTGACAGTAGGACTTATCTTTACTATCTTTATTGCTAGAAATACAAAATCTAAGGTGTATTTATGTCTTGTCCATTCAGCTTTGAGCTCTGGTGAAGTAGAAACTTGGGACTCATTTTTAAGATCATTCGTATCCATCCAACAGTAATACTGCATTTATTCTCTAAACAGCCCTCAAAATTGTCCAGTTTTCTATATCACTAGGACTCTAGCCCAAATCGATGATATTTTTGACCTAGATTGTTGGCAATAAATGCCTAACTGATCTAACTGCAATCACATTCTTCCTCTCTGCCCCCAGTACGCACTAGAGTCAAAAGAGAATGAACTTTTTCCAGATGAAAATCTGGGGTCATGTTCCTCCTGCGACCAGTCATTTCCTATGACTCTTATGGTAAACACAAAATTCCTTACCTGCCATACAGGGCCCTGAACAGCCCCTACTTAGTTCTCTAAACTCACCTCATATCAATTTCTCCTTTTATCCCTAGTTCAGCTAATTTTGCCTTCTCTTATTTCCTCTATATTTCTTTCTACATCAGGTCCATTCCTCACCATTCTAACTTCATTAAGCCCTGTTCTTCTTACAGAGTTTTATTCCAACATCACATCCTCAGGGAATCCCCAATTCACCTGCTCTCATTTTACTCAAATTATTAGGTCAAGTCCTGTTGTTTGTCCTCACAGAACCACATAGCTTATCTCTCTTTCACAGCACTTAGACAAAAGGAAAGATTTATGATCCTGGGCATTAGGCATCAGGGTTTCAAGTGAGGGAACAAAAGCAGAGTTATATTTATTTAGTAATCAACCTCTAAGATTCAAGCCAACATTTCTAAGCCACAGAGAAAAGTATACATAAAGATATTATAGTTAAGTGTTCTCAAAAGAGACAGGGATTATTTAGTAAATAAGTATTAGTATTCTTCAGCAACAGACAGGCTGCTAAGTATGTAATTTAAGACCTAGAAAGATATTAGCAATTGTTCCCACTTAACCCCCATAAAATACCGATAAGAAAAACGAGTCTCAAAAGTGTATCTCAGAGGTCTCACAAATAGTTAACGACAGAGAATGAAGTAAATTAGTCACAAATATCCTTTGAACACTACTATGTGTAACAGTTTTCCTATATCCAAGTCCACTTCTCATTACCACATGCTATTTCTGTTTATACAATTGCAGAAACAGAGCAATTAAAATTTATTTCAATTTGTTAGTATGACAAAACACGACTTTCTACCTTAAGAGTATGATATGGCACCAATAAGATATTACTATAAGCCTTTAGACAAAGGGGTGATGTGCTATTAAAATTATATTACAGTACAGTTTTATTTCTTTGTGCATGCACTCTTCATATTTTCTTATTATACCCCTCTTTCTACATGAAATCCTAAAAATGATCCTAGCAAAGAGAACTCCCTTCTTGTTTTTATTTGAAGAAAAATGAATGTGTCCTACTCACCCATAGCTAATTTCAAGCAAAGTTTGTTAACTCTCTCAATCACCAACTGCATTTCTCAATCTCCATACCAACTTCCCATTCTAGCCACATCGCCCTTTTTCAGGAAAGCTGGGACCAGAATGCCATTGCTACATGGCCTCTTGCTCATGCTAGTCCACTAATTAGCTCTCTGACCAGCCCTTACTTCTTGGTTCCTTTCGTAGAAAGGCAAGCTAATGGCTAGCTCTTACTACACAACATTGACTTAAAAACACTTGAGCTAAAAGGGATACTGAGAATCATTTGGTCCAACAATCCAAACCATGCGGGAATACTTTCTGAAACATATTAAACAGAAGAGCGACTTAATTTATAGGTATGCTTAAATGCTTCTAGTAACTAATTCCTCACAATCTCACTTTTGTGAATACTCTCAAGTAACAAGAATTCTGTATTCAAGTACTCTACTTGTGTTCTTCACCAACAATACACAACTATTTTATGAAACAAGCCTGTAACATCCGAAAACTTTGCTTTGGCAGTTTATCTGTGTAAAGAATGTGTGTGTGTTTTAAAATCCAAAGCATATGGACTCTACCAGTCAGGTTAGAATGAAAAATGAAAAAGTGTAGGTTACACAATTAGCTCATCTTTCACTCTGTGTTCTCTTAAGTCTTAGAATAGGAAAAAAAGATAGAAAAAATGTTTCTTTCTATTTATAATTCAAAACTAGCTTCTTAAAGTGAGGTCTTTTTATCCCAAAGCCTGCAGAATAATTCGCTGCTCTAATGTTTTCGATGATTACTTCATTGCATGTATAAGCTAGGAGACAAAGGGACTGGAGCCATCCATTTATCTGTTGCTTTCTCCCCTTTCAGACTCTCTTGCTTTGGTAATAAAATTCTATGTGCCCTATAAGAGTGTCTAAACCAGACAGCAGCTCCACAATCTATCCTGGCAAACTCAGAAAGAGTTTCTTTGTTTCGTTTGTTCACTGTAAACAAAACAAAATGAAGTTTGTTTTGTTTCCAATGTATTTTCTTTAATAAAGGGAAGACAGACAAAAAGGCTTATTAATCTAGTAAATTTCCGGTATTTATTTGCCAGGCATTTTTGTGCTGACAGTAATTTATTTTGTTCTTGAAATTACCTTGACTGCCATAGATCATTACAGTATATTCGAATTTGCATATGAAATCTCTCAACTGTACATATGTTAAATAGCAATATAAGTAGATTCATCCATCCATATGATAAATTCATCCATATGATAGATCTAGGAAATTGGGTTTTCTGAGAAATCATTTCTCTATTTTATTTGGCAAGGTGCCTGGCTATGAAGAGCTTTAAATTTGGCATCTGTCATTGCCTATCTTGGTCCAAATTATGCGATGCTAAGTACCATGAAGAATACTTCACAGGGGAAATCAGTAGCGGGTTATGAGAATGGTAAACTTCATATCACCATGTGCTTGTAACTGAATATTAGAACTGTTAGCCAGATGCTTCCTGTAGACTTCCAGAGAGACAGAAAGTGTGGTGCCACTGGGATCCAGAGGCACTGCTGTGAAGTATGCAGAAGATACATAAATCATAGGGTATATTCATTTCATTTGGCTTCGCGGGATTCCGCTGACATCACTGCGGGAAACAGGGTCTGCACCAGGAGCCTCTCCCTCCTGCTCTCTGACGCCCTCGAGGTGCTGCCCATCTAGACCAGGCCCTGCAGTAATTTCACACACTCCCCTAATAAAGTCCTCAGGGGCTGTCATGTATTTTCATGTGTTTGCCCTATTATCCCTCCCTGCTTGAGCCTTACAGATAATTGATGATGGTTCAGTTAATCATCTTCCTCCCGCTTTTGTTCACCAGGTACCTCCGCCTTGAAGGGGCTCTTTTATTGAGAATCGATGTCTTCTTTGGGTAATTGATCACCATAGACCCAGGGACACTTGACTCATCATTGAGGAAGAGTAATCATCATGAATAATCAAAAAGCGGTAGCTACACTACTGCAAGAGTGCAAGCAAGTGCTGGACCAGCTCCTGTTGGAGGCGTCAGATGTGTCTGAGGAGGACAAGAGCGAGGACCAGCAGTGCAGAGGTGAGGTTCTGAGGGGAGGCACTGGGGGGAGGGAGAAGCCAGCAGGTCTGCTCTCAACTCCCCTGCCTGAACGACATGTTTTCATCTCTGCCCTATTTTTCTTCTCTTGGCAGATGACCACCGAGAGATGAGTGGGTTTCTAGGGCATGAATGGGACATGGGCTGCAGGCAGACGGGCAGGGGAGGAAGCCCACTTTGTTGCAGTGAATTGCTGTCAGTTCTAATTTTAGGCTTCAGTAAACATGAGGCTACAAGAAAACAGTGCAGTTCAAGAAGAACAAAGGGTGCAAGTGGGCCGGTGCACGTAAATTTCAATTATTAAAAAATTGAAGCAACTTCTGAATGGTGGCACATACTTTTTTTTCAAATGAGGCTTTTGTGCCTCATCAGTTTCCATTGGCTTCTGTGGTTTCCATAAATATGTCATCTCATTGGTCCAATCTCTCCTTTTTTGATTATCGATACATTTCTCATGCTGTATTCACATGCTGTTTGTAAAATAAATCCTCTCACACTGATAAATACTGATTGCATCACTATCATAATTGAATTGGCCTTTTGCTCATTTCATAGTTTATGCCAGTCACAGTTTTAGATAGGTCATTGTTTGGGAAGTTTCTATCACAAAGTCTAGAACGTTAAAGTATTTCCTACTTCTTCCATAGCGAGCGTTGAAGAAAGAATCTTCTTAAACTTTTTAGCATTTGAATACATGTTCCTCCATTTCTGTGTGTCCCTTTTGTGTGCTTTTAATGTTTTTCTTTCTATTTTTAGTGATTTGCTATTCCTTGAAGAAATAAGATGATCACATAAAATGCACACTCCCCATCCCTTTTGTTGTTGATGATTATGTAATGGGAAAACGTTCTGGAGAAGCCTCTCCCCCATATTCTTGTATGTAGGCACACACATTTTTTACAGAGGCACTTTTATGTACCCATAGACGTCTTAAATTTTTGTAACCTATCATTTGTGCTCCTTTCGAGATAAAATGTCCTATATCCCATTGTTTCACAACACCTTAGTTTATGCGATTTCCTTGTTCACTAGCCAGATACAACGCTGTATGTTTTGCTTGCTAGTTATACGTGCCCACCAGCCTGAGCAGGTGCCGGCAGGTGTTAGCCCCTTGTCAGGGAGCTGCAAGTGCTTAGTGCCTCCAGAACGTGCTGCAGTTCTCCCCAGGGGCAGCGTGTTGTGTTCTATCTACTGAAGTTTTCCCTCTTGGTTCCTTACTACATGGCATCCTTTGTCTACTCAGCCCAAATTCCATTAAGCTTCGTGTTCTTCCTCGTGAAAACTCAGAGCTCCCAGTTGGGTAGCATTTTCTTCTTTTTCTTCCCAAGTGTCACAGAATAGAAGAAATAATCAATTTAGTTCCAGATATGGCAAACAGGGCCACAAAATCACTCGATTGGCACTGGCCCTTCAGGTAAGCTGCTTGGGGAAGGAAGTGATCAGAGAGGCAGAAGAGGGTACAGCTCCCTCAGGGGCTGACTGCTGAGCTTGGCTGAATCTGATAAGCCAATGGGGGAGGAAACCTATGCAGATCCATTGACAATCTCCACATGAGTCGATCCACATGGAGGCAAGCTGCGGGGTCCACCCCACGCGCCATCAGTACAACCGAGTGTAGTCTGAGCAAGGAGTTCTTCCCTTAGCAGGTGGTTCCTGAGTAACACTGGTGGGTGGGTTATGCTGTCCCCAAAGTCGTTGCTCACATGTACTCCAAGGGAAAGACATTAGTACAGGGTTACCTATGGCGACAGGACAAGTCAGAGGACTTGAATATGATCACTGTGATTTTATTCTTTCCCTTCCTCCTCTCAATCCTATCCTCTTCCCTCAGAAATTGTCCTTGTCAGGGGCATCTGGGTAGCTCAGTCATTAGGTGTCTGCCTTCAGTTCAGGTCATGATCCCAGGGTCCTGGGATCGAGTCCTGCATCAGGCTCCCTGCTCTGCAGGAAGCCTGCTTCTCCCTCTCTCTCTCTCTCTCTCTCTCTCTCTCTCCCTCTCTCTCTCTCTCTCTCTCTCTGTCAAATAAGTAAATAAAATCTTAACAAAGAAAAAAAGAAAGAAAGAAATTGTCCTTGTCAGCATTGGAGACTACTCTTAACAACTTCTTCATAAATAGACAAGGAATGGAAATCTAAACATAGATATACTTTTAAAATATACTTCAAAGGCATCACTTATTTCGGCAGGCCACACTCTGCTCTGGCATGATCTGCAGGGAGAGGCTGGTGTGGGGAAGGCAAAAATGAGCTGTATAGAATAGATTGTCTCTGTCATCGTGAAAAACTTTGAAAATATTTCAACTGTTCCATGCCAGTGTATGGTAAAACTCTCTGATTCCAGAAATCAGCTTCCTATTGTCATTTGACTACTCATTTGGCTCCTGAGCTTGATACTCATGGACAGAATGTCCAAATAATTGATCAGTCAAATGGGACACTTGTGAGTGAGAACGAGCACTATAAATAAGTACACTAGGACCACATAGGACTGTCCTAAGTGAACGGGACTTAACAGTCATCCTATTTCCAACTATTTACAAATATTACTTAAGAAACTTTCTTTAGGGCCACCTGGGTGGCTCAGTCAGTTAAGTGACTGACTCTCGGTTTCAGTTCAGGTCTTGATCTCCCTGTCGTGGGATCAAGCCCTGCATCAACCTCTGCGCTCAGTGTGGAGTCTGCTTCAGAATCTCTTTCCCTCTCCTTCTGCCCCTTCTTACTCCCTCTCTTTCTCTCTCAAATAAATAAATACAATCTTAAAAAAAAAAAGCAAGAAATTTTCTCTATATGTATATTGGACACTTTTGGCCATCAGAGGGCTGGGCTTTCTAGCAGATTACGACCACATGGGGCCCTCATGCCATGGCTCTGCTTCCTTTGGAAGAGTGCTCTCGCACAGCTGGTGCTCAGTAGTTCTGGGTTGCTGAATCAGGGAGCAATGATTTCAGTGTGATATTTGTAGATCATTCTCAGTATTCTGTATGGCTTTACAGAATCCACTGGTGTGGCCCATTTGATATCTCCTCAATGCCAAGCAATGTTTCCCCATCAGTAGTCTTCCTTATATTTGTGCAGGTGGTGGCAAGGACACACAGAATGGACTAGGGCAGGGCGCCTAAGTGGCTCAGTGGGTTAAAGCCTCTGCTTTCGGCTCAGGTCATGATCTCAGGGTCCTGGGATCAAGGCCCGCATCGGGCTCCCTGCTCGGCGGGGAGCCTGCTTCCTCCTCTCTCTCTGCCTGCCTCTCTGCCTACTTGTGATCTCTCTCTCTCTGTAAAATAAATAAATAAAATCTTAAAAAAAAAAAAAGAATTTACTAGGGCAGAGTTAGGTTTCCTTCCTCCTCTTCCTTTTGTTTTTTACTCTCTCTATTTTATCTCTTTTGTCCTATTTAGCATGTCTCATGTAGATAAAAGACCAATCCTTCTTTTAACCATCCTGGTGTGATTTGCAACAGTGATAAGACAGGATGCCTTGTCTTCAGGGAGCTCACAGTACAGTGAGAGGGAAGTGTGATGACAGAGCAGTGGGAAGAAAGGCCGTGCATTTTGGAGTTTGGGAGCATTCAGGAGGGACATTTTAATTCCACGGGGTGGTCATGGCAGGCTGATGAGAAGCAGTCATGTTTGCACTGAAGCCAGCGAACCTGAGTTTGATCGTTAAAGGATTGGGGGAGGGCAATGCAAGATATACAAAACCATTAAAGAACTGTATTCAGGGTAATGGCCTGGTCTATCTTGTGTTTTAGCAAATGGGGATCAGGACCGTGGAAGTTGGAGCAGATGGGGCAAGATAGGAAACAGTGGTTCAGATAAGAGTTACTGATAATGAAAAGGAGGAATTTAGGATTACAGAATTTGATAACCAGTTAGGTTGAGAGGGGAAGAAAGAACAAAAGTCTATCCTGACTTCTAGGTTTTTGTACTTGGGTAACTCAGTGAATAGTGGTAGCAGTTATCAAAATAAAGAATAGAGAACCAGATTTTTTAAAAAGATGGTGAGTTCAGCTTTAGATACTTTTAAAAAAAGATTTTATTTATTCATTATTCATTTGAGAGAGAGAGAGAGAGAGAGAGAGAACATACAGAAGGGAGAGGCAGAGGGAAAGGGAGAAGCAGATACCCCACTGAGCAGGGAGCCCGATGCGGGATCCGATCCCAGGACCTGGATGGAGATCATGACCTGAGCAAAAGGCAGATGTTTAACCATCTGAGCCACCCAGGTGTCCCCAGCTTTAGACACTTTTGAGTATGAAATGTCTGCAAGACAAGCACCTAGAGCTTTCTAACTGGCTCATGTAATCAGGTCCATAATCCGAATGCTGGGGCTTCACACGTGCTTCAGCATTCAGAATTTTTCAAATGTTAGGAAGGTAGTATGATGCAGGGACCATCTGTTACATTCACACTCCAGCAGAAGCTGGGGCAACATCTAGAGTCAAACATTAAAATTTTTACAGCAAAACTTTTGGCTAATCTCACTAAGTAAGATAAATAAGACCATGAAGAGCTCCCAGTCAATTCAAGTCTGGTTAGGGTGCCAAACTTAAGGAAAAACATTCCAGTTTCCAGAGCTTTTTGGGTTTTCCAAGAGATCATGGACCTCCATAATTACGTTTGGTGCCCAGGAAGAGATTGAATGTATCTACTCATATGAAACAAGGTCATTTCACAATAAATTGATACCATTTCAAATTTCATTTGGGTTTTCTGTACTAATCACCTACATTCAACTGTAGTCCATAGTGAAAGTATGCAATGAGGTGAGGTGAGGTCTTAGAGAAGTAAAAAGAGGTTGTACAAATTGACTCTCCACCTTACTTACCCAGCTGCCGCAAGTCCCAGATGTCATTCCATCTCAGTCCCTTTCTCATTTTACAGGGAAAATAATATTTCCTTCATTCCTTTCTCTGATTCTTCATGCAGAGATAGTCACTGAAGTGCTTCACTTCCTGCTAAAAACCTTTCTTAATGCCTGACTACCCCAATTTACCTGAAGGGCAAAGTAGACCAGGGCCACCCCTGACAGATAACTTTGTGCTATTATTCTTTGAGTCAGAACCCCCAGCTTTCGACCGGCCAGCAAGAGGTAGGAAAAATGTTTCTTTGCCACTGAGGTGCTTCATCATAACATTGCTAACTCAACAGCCTTTTCTTTGACTGCAATTTCCTTACCTGAACTCTGACCTTTTCAGCTTCACTCCCCAGCGAGTTAAGGACTCTGATCCAGGAGGCAAAGGAAATGAAGTGGCCCTTCGTGCCTGAAAAGTGGCAGTACAAACAAGCCGTGGGCCCAGAGGACAAAACAAACCTGCAGGATGTGATTGGCGCCGGGTTGCAGCAGTTACTGGTAGGGAGAGCCACACCACCTGTTCCTCTGACACCCCCCAAGCGAGGCATTTAGCCTCTAAGTGGTCTAATAGATTAAATTTCTTGGAAGCATAAGACAGCCCCTACCCTTACGGTCGGCTCTGCCAGATTGACTAATGTGGGGGAAATGGCTTTTAAAAAGCATCGCCTGCCTGTGAGACATTCCGTTGGAAAGCCAAGTCAAGTAAAAGTGAAGAGGGGTGGTCAGTGGGTCTAGGGAGAAACCTGTCATCCTGAAATATTTATTATATCCTTGGTAGGCCAGAAGGAGTAGTTTGGGTTCTACCAAATAGAACCAAATATTACCAAATTATTCTACCAAATAGAACCAATATAACCATGCTGTATCTCATAATATTTTTATTTTGAAATGCTCCTTTTTTAAAGTGGGGTAGCTTAAAAAAAATTAATTCACTGTTATCCCATCAATATGACTTGCTCTCTGCCATGTCCCTCCCTATCCCCCCAAACCTGGGATCCTCCTCACTCGCTTATCTCCTCACGATGCAGGCTATTCAGGAAGTATCAAATCAAAGTCATTGACTTGCTTGTTCCTCAACTCACTTATTGGAAATTAATCAAACTGATATCTCTACCTTGGATAGAAGAGGACCTCACGAATAGCACGTGAACTCAGATGTGAGCTCAGATTTCAGACTTAGCTTCTGGGGATGCCACAAAGAGTGCCATTGTTCTTTTTGGTAGCATTGTCAAGGAAGAGAGTCTATTAGCTTATATGTATTTTTTCTCAAATAAAAATATTTGTTTGTATGGAGACCACAAGCAATGATAATATCCTTAAATCTTTATTGCATCAGTTTACATGAGAATGTGTTTTTGGGTCATCCCAAAATAAATGTATAGATACTGTCTTTGCCTATCAAAATGGAAATCTGGGACGCCTGGGTGGCTCAGTGGGTTAAGCCTCTGCCTTTGGCTCAGGTCATGATCCCAGGGTCCTGGGATCAAGTCCCGCATCGGGCTCCTTGCTCAGTGGGGAGCCTGCTTCTCTCTCTGCCTCTACCTGCCACTCTGCCAGCTTGTGCTCTCTCCCTCTCTCTCTCTGAAAATAAATAAATAAAAATCTTTTAAAAAATGGAAATCTGGGAAAGATTCCCTATCCACATACATATAATGGCATCTTTGGAGGCTTAATAGAATAGCAAAACCCCCACTTTTCCCACAACTCTCCCCCCAAAATTAAACAAACAGACTGGGGTTAAGTAGACAGAGGACTGCAGGCCAAGGAAAGGGAATACTTGGAAAGAATGCAGTGGTGAGCCAGGGATTTTAGATTAGCAGGCTTGGTATAAGTGGAAAAGCAGAATGGAATAATAACTATAACTTGTATATCACTGTGGATTGTACAAAGTGCTTGCACCTACATCACCTCATTTAATTCTCAGAATAGCCTTCCAGTGATTATTGCCATCATCACCCCCATTTTACAGATGAGGAAATTAAGGTGCAGGAAGATGAGTGTGCCCAGGGGAACCGACCAGTGAGTTGTGGAGCCGCCCCTTCCTCCATCTCACTGCCAATTCTCCCTCAGGAAGCCCCCAGTGAAGAACTTGAAAGCACACATAGAATCCCTGAGACTTGTTTACTGTAAAGCAAGATGTAAGCCATCCAGTAGAGCTTCCTGCAATGACGGAAAGCTCCATATCTCTGTTCCCAATACATTAGGCCCTGGCCCCCTATGGCTTTCCAGTACATGAGATGTGGCAAGTATGATTGCAGAACTGAAATTTTTGGTATTATATAATTTTAAGAAATCAATTTCTATATATATAGCCACCTGTGCATAGGGCTACTATTTTACTGAACAGGGCAGTTCTTCAGCAGTGGTGCTTACAAGGAGACCTCACAGCAGCAGCACTAGATTACCTGGAAATTTGTGGGATATTCAGATTCTTGGGCCCCACCCTCGTCTTACCAAGTCAAGAACTCCGGGGCTGAGAGTCTAGCAATGAGCATTAGACAAGCCCTCCAGATGATTGTCGTGTGTGCTAGAGTTAGAGAACCAGTGTTCTAAAGGAAAGAATAGGATGAAGAGTGAAGGAGAAAGTCAGAGACCCTGACCAGGGATGTGAAGGGAGAAGGGGAACGGTAGGGGGTAAAGGAGACTCCAAAGTGAGGGTTGCAAGAGACCGACGATAAAAGCAGTCTCCTTCCCATCAATTCCAGGAACTTGTTTGGACTGGGAACAGTTCCAGAAAAGCCAATAGTTGTTTACCTGCTTGGAAAGCCTTGTGTGAGTCGGCTGCCAGGGGTACAGAACTTTCAAGGCTTCCAAGGAAGGTGAGAACAGAATAGCTTCACAGAAGGAGGAACCCCTGCTTTGACATTTGGGGCTTAGAAAGTTCCTCTGAATTTCAAACACAGGCTGAGAGAGGGAGACACAGCACATCCCCATAACCAGAGTTTTACTTCTCTCGGTCCATCCCACAACCACCAGACCCTCCCTCGCTGCATGCAAAGCTTATAGGAACTTTGCTGAAAAACTGAAGATGGTCTTTTGAAAACTTGGTCTTGCTGCGTTTGAGGATGAATGTGAGTTGGGAGACAAGCTGCTCATAATTGTTAGACTGTTTTAAGGCCCATTTATTACTCTTTCTACTTTCCCTCTGTATACTGCACGGATGTCACAGTTGGGGGAAATAAAGGCATCGGAAATTTAAGGTGTTTGTGTCCAGCTCCCAAGATCACTAGTGGCAGCTCTAAGAATCAGTCCATTAGGCTTCTTTAGCCCTTCATGTATTTAATCTGGGAGCTTTTTGAGCTCTGAGCATCATTTTCTTTAGCTTCCCCATCAAACTATAAATTAAGTAACCACGCCTCCTGAAGACTCTTAGGATGCTTGCCTATTGTGTCAGACCCCAAGTGCACAATTACTAACCCACTCTGTTTTGTAAATAGGGGGAACTGTAGCACTCTGTGAACTCGTGCAACTTTTGATATCTTAGCTTGTCAAAGGTACCTCGAGTGAATTCCATGATTTGTTGCTGTCCCATTATCCATTGATTTTAGTATTATACTCTACTGAAGCTGGATGGCCATGTTTTAATAATCAATTAATTATGAGCTTCTGTTCTTACATAAAAAAAATTAGTTAAAGGCTACTGACCTTGTCTTTTCAGCCAAGTTATCTCTTCTTACAGTTTTGTCACAATCTAAACTTACCATGGTTTTCTTTGCTTTGAAATGAATCCTTCCCATAAAAAGTTTCCCCTCTATTTTTAAAATTCGCATTACACTTAGAGTGTAAATCTTGTTAAGTTTAATTTAATTAAACTTAATTCCACAAATAACAGTTCAAAGTTAAGCATAGAATTCTGCTGAGTGCCTGGGTTGGTGAAATTAAGGGTCATTTATAATATTACTCTCTCGGGCTAAACTTAATCAAGAAAAATTACATGTGTTTTATGCTTTGCTTTCTGTTCTCCTCAGCCTCCCCCATTTCCTCCCTCCCCGTGCACCCCCCCTCCTCCCCCCACCCTCGATCTTTTCTCCTTTGGTGTGTGGCCACAGACAGAAATTTATGGCAGAGGCCAACCTCCTTTACACTCTGCACAAAGCTTGCTGACTTGAGAGAGTTTGTTCACGCTCTCCCAGGAAAAACACCTGCAGTATTCTCCCCGAGAAACTGGAGAGATGGGAGATTAATGTGGCTATAATAGCTGGGCAGTGTTTTTGGTATTATGCCCTCTCCCCAGGTAGATGGGTCTTTTCCGAGATGATACCAATTATTTATTGCTGAAACATCTGTTGATAACTCCAGCTGCCCTGTGAAACAAAGCATATCATGGGGTCACAGGCTACAGGGACCTAAAATCCTACCTCATGCTAGTTTGAGACTATTCAGTAACACCCTCAAGTCCATGGGTTACCATCATCTTTAATGTCTCATCATGCCCTAGAAAATACTTTGTAAACACTGCACTGCCCTGCCCTACAGGCTTTGAAGTATTATTTCATCTTCATCGGTAATTTATATTCCAGTGCCATTGTGTGTGGGAAAAAGAGGGGGAACCTTTTTTGTTTTCCATTTAATTGTATATCGCCTGACACTTTGACCTGTATTATTAGTATTAGTCAGAAAAAGGATTTTCTCCCTCTCTTATTTAAAAATAAAATTTCAAGGGAAAGTAAGCGCTCCTTCAGCTCTTTTCACTCAAAACAATGTTTACACTCTAAGACGGAAAGATGAAAAGCACAAGCGATTTTTTTCAAGTGTCGGAGAAGGGCATTTCAGTTTTTGAAAGAGAACAGTAAGGCCCTTATAAATATCATTCAGCAAAACCTTTGATGGATTTTTTTCGAAAAGTATTGAAGGCATTTACCGTTCGCTTCTGTTTAGCTTGCTGGTAGGCAGGCACAGTAGAGCTCTTACAAGTCAATCTACCCTTGCTTCTGAGAGGCCAGGGACTGATGGCACCAGTCTCAGTGGAGACGCCACCTTTTGTAATTTTTCCAGTAACTTTTACATTCCAAAAAAGGATGATTTCTGCATAATTAAAGAAAATGTGAAAATAAGCTTTTAAAAAGGAGATAAAGGGCATGTTTGAATTTGCATGTCTGTGACAGTTGAGAGCAGGCTGGGTTGCCAGGCTAAGAGAAATTGTTGGATAGGCCCTGTTTTTGAGCCTTTCCTGCGGATTTGGGGCCCTGATCTTGGTGAGGAACTGACCTCTCCTCAGTCCTGTTTCTGTGGAGGGAGGGAACCTAAATTTAGTGAGGTGCCTCTGCAAAGAGATACGTGGTAATTTTTAGAGGTTGGCTTAAGTCAAGTCCAAGGAGATGAAACAGTCTCAGAATGAGGATATTTTTTCCGTTTTCTTTTCAACTGTATAACCATGAAAATGGGTAATCCGGTAAACTTTATTCCACAGGTATTTTTGGAAATCTCTATGCTACCTTGCAGTAATTTAAAGAGAGACCAAAAAATAATAATAAATAAATAAATGATTAGTTGTGTACTTATGCTATCTTGGGTGAAAAACCTTTGTGGATGAATAAAGTTTGATATATTTAGCTTCCAGAATAGTTTTGTAATATGTCTCTTTAGATAATCTTGGTGCCGTTAACTTGTTGATATTTTTAAACTACTTAAATACTAATGAATCAAAAATTAAAATGTAAGTAAGCATGAATAAATATAAAAGTTGGTCATTACAATATTGTGGGGAAATGTTTTAAAAATGTCTACTGTGATTAACCTAGGGGCAGAGAGAGGCAAATAGTCTTTAGCAAAAGATAAGTACAAATTTATTAGAAAATGAAAAGTCAAGTTGAAGAAAGATACGTGGTGTGAGGATTAGGTAAGGTGAAATGATAGCCCTGGGAACAATAAAATTCCCCTCCATGAATAAGCTCTAGGTTAAGAGGGTCATTCTTTTTTTTTTTTTTTAAGATTTTATTTGTTTATTTCACAGACAAGCAAGGGGAATGGGAGAGGGAGAAGCAGGCTTCCTGCTGAGCAGGGAGCCCTATGCGGGGCTCAATCCCAGGACCCTGGGATCTTGACCTGAGCCAAAGGCAGACGCTTAATGACTAAGCCACCCAAGCACCCCTAAAGAGGTTCTTAAAACTAATTTAAAACACATTTATTTCAGGGACCAGTTTTCATATTAAAAATAGAAAATTCAAAAACAGTAATAGGTGATTTTTAGATTATGATTCTTTCAGCAACTGATTTTTTTCAAATGAAATTTTCATCTTTAACTATGTGTTTTGGGATTTTAATAGCTGAGATCTTTTTCATCGGGATGTAAAAAGCAAAACGAATGCAAGCTGCACGTTCATTCATTTATTCTGAAAATCTTTATTGAGTATTAACATGGGCCAGACATTTGATATATATAGAACACAGAGAAATGCAAAAGAAATGGAAGACCTAGTTCATGTCCTGGAAAAACTGCCTGAATGAAAAGATGGGGCAACCAATCCTTTGTCAAAGTTCTTCCCATTTATTGACCACCTAATAGGTGGCAGGTGCTCAATACATATTCTTCTAACTCTTCTCTTTATTTTTTTTTAAAGATTTTATTTATTTATTTGAGAGAGCAAGCACAAGTGGGGGGAGGAGCAGAGGCAGAGGGAGAAGTAGTCTCGCAGCTGAGCAGGGAGCCTGATGCCAGTCTTGATCCCAGGGCCCTGGGATCATGAAATGGGGATCATGACCTGAGCTAAAGCCAGATGCTTAACCAACTGAGCCACACAGGTGCCCTCATATTCTTCTAATTCTTACAGACTTGGCCATATGATCTGTCTTAGCCAATGAAATATGATTGGAAGTGACATATGCCAGTCCCAAGCAGAAGTTTTATAAGCCATTTGTGTAGTTCAGCCATTGGAAGTTTTCCTTTGCCTCACAAACAGCATAGTGGCTATTCCCTCAGCCTGGATCCTGAAAAGGGCAAGATACATGGAGCAGAGTCTCAGAGTTAGAGCCAAACTGCAGCCAATGCCAAGTAAGAACAACAACCAAAATAACTTTGTTGTTAAGGCACTGAAATTTTGGGGTTATCACAATTTTACCAAGTGACATGGGTTGATTAACCCCCCACCAAAATACATTGAAGTCCTAACCCTCGGTGTCTTGCAATATGACTTAATTTGAAAATAGGGTCACTGCAGATGTAATTAGTTAAGATGAGTTCATACTGGAGTAGGATAAGCCCTTAATCCAACCTGACTGGTGTGCTTATAAGAAGATGGCCATGGGAAGACACGGAGATACAGAGAGAATGCCATGTGAGGATAGGAGCACAGACTGGGTTATGCAGTTACAGGTCAAGGAATGCCAAGGATTTCTGGCAACACCAGAAGCTGAGAGAAAAAATGTGCAACCTCAAAGAGAGCATGATCCTGCTGACACCCTGATTTTGGACTTTGAGCCTGAAGAAGTTTGAAACAATACATCTCCATTGCTCTAAGCCACCCAGGTTTTAGTGCTTTGTTATGGCAGAGGCAAGAAACTAATACACTAAGGGGAAGCTGGCTGATATACATGTGAAAGATAATGAAGCAAGAAAGCTCTCAAACAACTTCAAGATTCTTGGTATGTGGTCCTATGCCTCTATAGGGAAGAAGGGTCCACAATCAAAAACAGAATTTGTTCAAAAGAACATTTCAACAAAAGTAGTTTCTAAAAGAAAAAAGAAACTAGGGTATAGTATTTACCATATTATTTCACCCATATATATATATATATAGTTATATATATATATATATATATATATATATATATATATAGTTTTTTTCATTCCTAAACATGACTGGAGAAAATACATTGGAAAAAACATACCATTCTTTCTACTTCATCCCGTTTGGGGCTATAGTACAGTCAACAGCCCACTAACCATCTCCATTTGGATGTCCCAGCTATCTCAAGTCCACTAGGGCCCAAACTGGCTCATCATCTCCCAGCTTTTTCTCACTCCATCAACTACGTTTTGTCCTCCTCCAGTGATCACAGTATCAATAAATGGTACCACAAACCTCCCAATTACCCCAATCGAGACCTAGGAATCATCTTTAATTCTATCTTCCCCTTCAACCCTCATATCTTATTGATTTTCAGCCCCTCCCCCATTTCCTCTCAAATATCTTTTAAATGTATCTTCCTTTCTCCAACCCTACTGTAACGATAATGGTTCAGACCATAACATCTCCTTCCTAGATTATATCCAACCTCTCTTCCTACCTCTAGTCATGTCCTCTGTATGAATAAGGATAGTAAGGTTATGCTGCAGAAAAATAAAGTGCCAAAATCTTAGAGATTTGAAGCAATGAAAGTTTGTTTCTTTATCTTGCTGTATATCCACCTGAGGGGAGGGGGCAGAGAAGGGAGCTCTCTGCTTCATGTCCCTCTCCATCAGGGACTCAGCTTGATGGAATATTTACCATTTAGAATATTGCTGGTTCCCATGGCAGAAAGAAGGGGAAATGATGAATTGCATGGTGGCTCTTAAATACGTGCTTTGAAATGACCATAGGTCACTTTAAGGTGGTTTTGGTGGTGGGGTGCCTAGGTGGCTCAGTAGTTAAGCATCTGGCTTCAGCTCAGGTTATGATCCCAGGGTCCTGGGATGGAGCCCCGCATCAAGCCCCGCATTGAGCCCCGCATTGAGCCCCGCATTGAGCCCCGCATCCAGCCCCGCGTCGAGCTCCCTGCTCAGCGGGAAGCCTGCTTTTCCTTCTCCCACTCCCCCTGCTTGTGTTCCTTCTCTCACTCTCTCTCTTTCTGTCAAATAAACAAATAAAAAAATTTTTTAAAAGGGGGGTGGTTTGGTGGTGACCATAGGTCAAATTAAGCCTTGTAGTCACACCTCACTTCAAGAACGCAGGGGAACACAATTCTATCACTTGCTCAGAAGGGGGAGACACAGAAATAGATTGGCAGACAGGACCTATTATCACCATGGTACGCCAGCTTTACTCCACACTGCAACCAAAACCATCTTTCTAAAAGAGCGATCTGACACTTTTTCTTGCTTAAATCCCTGGGGGAAATCTCAGTTAATTAAAAAAAAAGTTTGTAAATGTACATCTTACAAAAGTACCTACTAGTAATCCTGAACAACAATATCTAAATAAATTTGGATGAACATGTTCATTAAAGGGGTGAGATTACTAGTTATTTTGGTTCTATCTTCCCCTTCAACTTTCCTTCAACTTTTTTTTTTATTCTTCATAATCAACATCTCTTACTATTACAAAAAAGGAAGGGGAGAGAGAGAGAAGAGTATCTGTTGATCAGTTGCCTTTAAATCTAGATGGGGTCAAATGTTCAGGAAAACCTAATAAGGGTAGTAAGGCTATGCTGCACCACTTCCTTCAGAGCAAGTGCAAATGCCAAGTTGCTTCTATCTTAACAATGAATAAGCTAAAGTCATTATTTTTTTTTTAATTTTTTATTTATTCATTTGACACAGAGAGAGAGATTACAAGTAGGCAGAGAGGCAGGCAGAGAGAGAGGAGAGAGGAGGAAGCAGGCTCCCTGCTGAGCAGAGAGCCCGACGCGGGCCTCGATCCCAGGACCCTGGGATCATGACCTGAGCCGAAGGCAGCGGCTTTAACCCACTGAGCCACCCAGGCGCCCTAAAGTCATTATTTAAGTGACTCAGACAAGGCATCTTTCACTGATAAAGTAAGGAATATTCTTATTTTGGAATTTTCTCTGCCCATGTTATTAGCTACGTATCATTCTGCTCCTACTTTGTTTCTGGAGATCATTTTTTTTTAAGATTTAATTACTGATTTGAGAGAGAGAGACAGAGAGAGAGAAAGGAGAGCATGAGAGGGGAGAAGGTCAGAGGCAGAAGCAGACTCCGTGCAGAGCTGGGAGCTCGATGCGGGACTCCATCCCTGGACTTCAGGATCATGACCTGAGCCGAAGGCAGTTGCTTAACGAACTGAGCCACCCAGGCGCCCCTGGAGATCATTTTAAATGCACACAGCTGTGTACCCACATATATGGAATATGGATGTGTATATATCTTTATAATTGGTATTCACGGATACAAGTTATTTCTCTATCAAATGATAGAATGTCAAAGCTGGAGGGAAATTTAGAGATCATCTATTTCAAGCCTATCCTTTGATAGATGGGGGACTGAAACCCAGAGAAAGAAGTGGCTCATCACAGGACACAGAACCAGTCAGTGGGAGCCACAGGACACGGCACCCAGGCACCCTGGGCCTGAGCCTGACACGTCCTCCCTGAGTCTGCACAGCTCCATCCTTCACACAGACCTGTTGTAGGACTGAGCCAGACTTTCCCTGCTCCTTCCTATACCTCCTGCTGCCCTATCACCTGCCTTGCAGCCCCTCTGTTCGCACAATTGGACTTTTGTACTCAGAGCAGAATCAATTAAGACAGAGATTTTATCATTTCCCACTGTCAGCACTCAAAACTTTAGTTTCTTCTACAGAACCTTGTAGTCCTTCTTTTGAAAAGCAGTCAGACACAATGTTCAGATTTATTAAAAATAAATTTCATTTAATGAATGAAAATTAGGCGCCCTTGGAAGATAAATATTAGCCCCAAGGCCTATGAAGTTTCAGACTTTAAAATAGAGTATGATTAAAATCTCCAAGGATTTAAGCCCTGCTCTAAAACTGTGCCAAAAACTGCCCCTTTTAATACGGTACTTTCAAGTTTCAATGGAAGATAAATTAAAACGATGACTTGTTTTTAAAATTCTACCAACGAAACTTTGGTTGCCACAGAATCAGGCATGTGAGTTATCCCTTTGATGAGGGCTAACCCTATGGCATGAGTTTCATGTCTCCCCATAATGAGACCCAAGGGCTGAGCCAAGTCTTGGGGGAGTTGATCTAAGATGAGCGGGCAGAGCAGCTCAGTTCAAAATGCAGGAAATGAAGAGGTGCTGCGCTGGGCAGACAGAAGAAAGCAATGACTTTCAGAAAGGGGAAAAACCCTCAGGGTGTGTTTATTCAGTCCTGTCAGCAAGTAAGAATAACATCACCTAAGCCGTGTATGTGAAATAAATAAGGAGCTTAAACAATATTATCTTGGAAAATACATCTTCATATATCTGACACTGTTTATATTCATTTAAAGGGTATGTCTTTTTATATCAACAGATGTCAAATTGTGGCAATTTCATATGATTCAGTCTGATCTGTTCTTCACAACATACACTCATGATGAAAACCCTAGAAAGTAAATTTGATTATGCCCATTTTTCAGAT
This sequence comes from Ailurus styani, assembly GCA_002007465.1. Classification (NCBI taxonomy): domain Eukaryota; kingdom Metazoa; phylum Chordata; class Mammalia; order Carnivora; family Ailuridae; genus Ailurus; species Ailurus styani. Next base: position 1,104,720 of record LNAC01000148.1, read on the forward strand.
GAAGTGATTAGCTCAGGGAGCCTGAAAGCCTATCCTAACCCACACTACAATGTGGCTAGGCTGAGATATAACCCAGACCTCCCCTTTGTGCCACCTCTCTCTGCCTGCCATCATTCTGTCATCACGTGAAATCACCTGCTCAGCTTATTCAACCAACTTGCCTCATTCTCAAGAGCAGACACTAAAAATTTTTAAGCTCAACAAATTTCACAGGTATTTGAAAATAGCCCTTTCTTTTTTAGGATGTATTTGTGCAGCACAAAAGAGAGACTTGCATTATCCTACGGATAAATTTATTCTGAATCAGTCACCTTTAATTCTTTTTTTTTTTTTGCTCATCCCTTCAGTAAAAACTTTTTAGCAGGGACCTTGATATACATTTAATTTTTCATTTAATAAGTTATATGCATATACTGTGCTTTACTATGTTATATGTATTTCTATAGAATAGAAATTTAAGAATGACACCAAGATTAAATGATTATTTTAGAATAATTTTTTAATTGCATTATTGGCATGAGAACCTTTTTGTTCATGTTAAAATTATAATTGAGTAGGTTTAATTAGTTTTTAAAATCTTAGCACTGTGCTTTGAAGATATGGCTAGGACAGGTTTTTTTCAACACTTATTTAATGGCTGTCATAGTTGAAAGAAAAATTAGGCTTCCAAGATAGGAAGATCCCAAATAAAAGAAGTCAGCTAATTCATGACATTCATATTTCAATCCATCCACCAAGCCTGAAGAATCATTTGTTGAAATTCAGCTATGAATTTCTACCTTCCTTAGTATCAATTGTGTCTTTTTGCAAGTTGATCAGAAGATATTCTTTTTTTAACTAAGGATGTAAAACTCATGTGGAAGATTTTTAAACAGGTTATAAGTTTCCCATTTGTGTGAGTCATTTTTATGTGATGTTTTATTTTTGGCATGAAGATCACAGTGATGAAAACATTTCCAGTCCTCATTACCTAAAAAATATTTTTTCAAAATACTGGTTGGATAGCATACTATTGCCAACCACTTATCACAGGAAAGGCAGGAAATTTTGGAGAACTTGTCTATTTATAAAAGAAAATGTCTAAACTCTTTAAATTTGACAATTCTTTAGAGAACTTTGCCTTGAGATGTCCGTAGTCTTTCCCCCTCTCATGACGAATTATTCCAAAGTATCTGTGAGTTGTGATAATATAATCTGTCAATCTACTTAACCAGGTATACATAAACTATAACACAAGTAGCTAAAATCTGAGTTCAGTGTTCTCATTGTTGGCTCCTCCAAGATGAGGGCTTTCTCAAGCACCATCCATAATGAGTGGTCCTCTGACATATAGGCAAAGTAGGGAGCTGCTGTCCATCCACTTTTTAAAATGTCAGTAAAGCTTAATTTCTTTCTTACTTGTAAATTTCAGTGGAATCTTTTTGAATTTTCATTCTATTTTGAGATCTGAGAGACTGATTCCATAGATCTACCCCCAATCCACTCTCAAAATAATGAGTTATTATTTATTGAGCATCTACTATTGAGCAGTTTACATATATTTTTTTTAATTTTCTCAGTAATCTACATAGTATTATTATCCTTATTAATATATAAGAAAGTTGAAATTAAAAAGTTAAATAAATTACCCCAAATCAGATAGTGCCCCCCCTTTTCACTTTCCTGCAGTATCTTCCTATAGCAACTGAGATGACTAGCTCCCTCATGAGAACAGTCTCAACAAGTTGGCTTCTTTTCTACATATATGTATAATCTGTCACATTTTGAAAGTATTACCAACTCATTCTAGAACTTTTTGTATTTATTCACCATTGAAGACTGGAAGCAAAATATGTTTCTTTCATGGTTATTAAAAACTTATCGTACTAGGCATGAATTATTCCCACTGACACTGTATATGAAATTGAAATCTCTGGGCTTTCTGGAGTCATTGTCAGGTGGAACCCTAAAAAGTCTTGCTTTGAGAAAGTGCATTATCATATGATTTCACTTACTTGTGGAACATAAGAATTGCATGGAGGACATTAGGAGAAGGAAGGGAAAAATGAAGGGGGGGAATTGGAGGGGGAGACGAACCATGAGAGGCTGTGGACTCCGAGAAACAAACTGGGGGCTTTAGAGAGAAAGGGGACGGAGGAGGGGTTAGCCTGGTGATGGGTATTAAGGAGGGCACATATTCCATGGAGCACTGGGTGTTATACATAAACAGTGAATCTTGGAACACTACATCAAATACTAATGACATACTGTATAGTGACTAACATAACATTTAAAAAAAAAAGTCTTTCTTAGAGGTCAGACTCCTTAGAGAACAAATGGACTGACCCAGATTCTAATTTTATATCTCTATTGAGATCCAAGAATCTGTATTAGTAAAATATCACTATTGACTCTAATGTACAACCTGGTTGAAGTGCTACTATTTTGCTCCCCTTTTTAAATATCTTATTTGTCATTAATAATATTATTTGTAATTGAATCATACTTCACGTATATTATAGAAGCTCATTATTTAAGAATATTATAGTGAATCATGAAGCTACTTTGTGACATGAATAACCATTCCCTAGGTTGACATTTCCTAGTATAGGAATCTGTGATTTTTCTCTTAATGAGGTTTTATTAAAGCAAGGCTAACCCTTCCTGATTAATATTTATTTCTGCTGTGCTTATGTGAATACAATTCTCTTAGACTATAAGATTCTAAAGTGACAAATCAGTCCATTTGTTCTCTAAGATGGCAACAGGCACAAGTCAACTTTCAATCCTTTCATTGATAATTAGTACTTTAAAAACCAGTAAAAAGCCCTAGGGGCAATGAGATCCAAACAGTTCTCTTTGTACCATATACTGCCACTATTCTAGTATATGGTTTTGATAACAATGACAATGACAATCTTGATAAAATTAAGACAGCATAGGTAGGGCATGAGGAAGCTGAGTTGGTAGCTAGACTGCTTGGGTTTGAATCCAAGTGCTGTCCCCTTATTAGCTTGTCATAATGGGTAACCTATGTAAACTGCAGCTATCATGATAATAATAACAGTACTTACTTTATAGATTGGAGGATTAAGTGAGTGGATAACATGGAATGCTTAGGGCGCCTGGGTGGCTCAGTGGGTTGATGCCTCTGCTTTCGGCTCAGGTCATGATCTCAGGGTCCTGGGATCGAGGCCCGCATCGGGCTCCCTGCTCAGCGGGGAGCCTGCTTCCCCCTCTCTCTCTCTCTGCCTCCTTGTGATCTCTCTCCCTCTGTGAAATAAATAAATAAAATTAAAAAAAAAAACATGGAATGCTTAGAATGATGTCTGGCATTCAAAAAATGGTAGCTATTATTATGGTATAAGCTAATTGACAAAAGGACATGACTTAGGGCTAGATGAGATTTTTATAGTTATGAGGCAAGAAGACAGGAGCTTAGGGGGAACAAAAGCAAAGATAAACTATTGAGACTACATCAAAATAAAAAGATTTTGTACAGCAAAGGAAACCACCAACAAAACAAAAAGGCAACCTACTGAATGAGAAAAAATATTTGCAAATGGTGGGTTAATATCCAAAATATATAAAGAACTTTTACAACTCAATACCAGAAAAGCAAGCAGTCTGATTAAAAAATGGGCAAAGGACCTGAATAGAAATTCTTTCCAAAAGAAGATATATTGATGCCAACAGACACATGAAAAGATTCTCAACATCACTCTAATCATCAGGGACATACAAATCAAAACCATAATGAGATATTGTCTTACACCTGTCAGAATGGCAAAATCTAAAAGGCAAGAAATAGCAAGCATTGGCAAGGATGTGGAGAAAAAGGAACCCTCCTACACTGTTAGTGGGAATGTAAATTGGTATAAGTACAGTATGGAAATTTCTCAAAAAGTTAAAAATAGAAATATCATATGATCCAGTAATTCCACTGCTGGGTATTTATCCAAAGAAATAAAAACACTGGTTTAGAAATATATATGCACCCCTATGTTTATTGCAGCATTATTTACAATAGCCAAAATATGGAAGCAACCTCAATATCCATCAGTAGACTAATGAATAAAGAAGATGCAGGGTGTGTGTGTGTGTGTGTGTGCACACATTTTTATTTATATGTAATGGAATATCGTGTAGCCATAAAAAGGATGAGATCATGCTATTTGCAACAACTTAGATGGACCTAGAGGGTATTATGATAAGTGAAATAAGCCAAACTGAGAAAGACAAATAGCATATGATTTCACTCATATGTGGAATCCTAAAAAAAAAAAAAAAAGTGAGTAAACAAGTAAGCAGAATCAGACCTGTATATACAGAGAACAAACTGGTGGTTGTCAGAGGGGAGGAGAGTGAGAAGATGGAAAAATGGGTGAAGGGGAGAGGGAGATACAAGCTGCCAGTTATGGAATGAAAAGTTCACAAGAATAAAAGTCACAATATTAAAAAAAAAAGGAAGCAAATATAAAATATTTTGTAGATTTTCAAATATTTTGACATTCTAATGTTACCTTTAGTATTCATTTATATTTTTTAAAAATACCATTTAGGTGTTACTAAACCGAGTTATTACTTTAAAAAAAAAACTCTCTGAAAAGATATATAAAAAATAGGCAATGTCAATCACCTTCTTGAAGGGGAGGTAGGATCCTGGGCCAGGGTGGCAGACTTTTCACTATATCCCTAAGCACACTTTGAACTATGTGAATATATTACCTACACAAAAAAATAAATGAAATGTGAATTTTTTTAAAAAGGACAGAAGCTAAGATTAAATAATCAAACCTCTAGCTGAATTTTGCTGTCAAGACATCAAAAATGACTGAAATATTTTCACATTTATTTATTAACGTATATAGGCAACCTTCTAAACAATGGAAAGAACTTAACATTCCAAACAGTATATTAGTGAATCTGACAGTTGAACTTCTTCATAAGTCCCTTCCTCAGTACCAGCAGACACAGACCACCACTATTAAAAAAGAGAGAGAGTGAGAGAAGTTATCACTAATGTAGCTGTGAGAGAACCCCAGACTGCAAAACGTATTGTCAAGCTGGCCTCTTCCTCTCCAACCATTGAAGGCAGCCATTGAGATAGAAAAAGCAGTATTCTGGATTTCCCCCTGGAATGACTTAAGGGCAGAACCTGAGACTTCTTAGCTATAACCTCTCTCATAGAACCCATTGGTGTTTAGAGGAATAATATCCACATCAGGTGGACTTAGTTCCCAGGAAACGAATGAATACCTTGTAACATCAGTTGCAAGGGTCTTCCAATTCTGTATTAGCTAAGAACTTTGTCTTTGACCTGACTTGATACTCTTCGGGAAGGGAGAGCATCTCCCCAGGAACCAAGGTGGTTAGGACATGAGAGAAGAATACATCTTCTTCATCAAGTAACCCTTCTTCTAGGGACCCAGTTTTGGACTTGTGCTCAATGTGTTGACTCAGATTGTAATGCTAAACTTGTGATCTACATATTAAATTTTTGTTTTTAACCCTGACATTCACATGTTCTGTATTTTCTAAAAGCCACTCAATCCATTTAGCTGGGAATTTGCATCTTCAGAATGTTTATGGATCAGATAACACCATGTCCATTTTTGTTATTATTGTATATCCCATGCCTATAAGATGAATCTAGAAGATGCTCAATAAATATGTTGTTGGGTGAATGAATGAATTCTCAGTAAATCATAAGCCAGGAATCATTTGCTACATTATAAATCTTCATGTACAGTTTTCCCCTATTAATGGAGTGTATTGGAATGATGAGTTCCCCCTAATTTTTGAGATTAAGCTCATGGGCCCCAAATAAGTTTTCTGTCCACAGTCAAGTGTTACATCAAATAATATAGACTTTTGATTTTGCTTTTCATTTTACATTTATTTCTAGTGAAAAGACCCCCTAAGAAAATTGTTTTGCTATGGTTTTATAGACATTTTTATAGTAAAAAAAAAAGAAGGAATAAAGATTCCAGTTTCTCAGGCTTCACTAACATTTCTTTGTCACCACAAATAACCATGACATTAGCATCAATAATAAATATTGTAGACATTTGTATGTAGTTTAAAGGCACAGCCAACAGCATTTGCTGATGGATTGGACAAGAGGAGAAGAGTCACAAACTTAGAGTCAAAACTCTAAAGTTTTGTCCTAAGCAAATGAATGGATGGGTTGTCTTTACTGAGCTGGAGGACACAGAGGGAGAAGCAAGTATAGAAGAGAAAATAAAGAGCTCTGTTTTAAATATGCTGATTTTGAGATACCTAATTGACAAGCTGGCTATTGTCTAAACAATTACACATACAAGGCTGCATTCTAGGAAGGAGTCTCAGGATGGTATTCAAATTTGGGATTCAACAACAGAAATTATATTTGAGGCTATGGGACAGTCTAAGTGAGTGTAGCTAGGGAAGAGAAGTAGTTTCAGGACTGTGTCTTAGGGCATTCAACATTCAGAGGCTGGAAAAGGATACTCCAGCAAAGTAAAGTGAAGAGGAGAAGCCAGTGAAGTATAAAGAAAACCAGAGGGTGTGAAATGCCAGAAATCACTTGAGTAAAAGGGATTAATTGGATCAACCAAATGTTTCTAGGAATTTGAATGAGGATTAATAGATGGTCATTGAATTTGGAGGTCGTTGACAACCTTGAAAAGGATGGGTTCAGTGGAGTATTGGGGATGAAAGATACAGATTTAAGAAAGAATGGGAAATGAGAATGTAAAGACAGTAAATTTAGACAGCTCTTGAGATTGGCTATAAAGGGGGGCAGAGACAATGGGATAGGAGCTGGGGAGAGGCTGCCATGGACCGAGTATTTGTCTCCCCTCACCCAAATTTGTATGTTGCGATCCTGACCTTCAAGGTGAAGGTATCAGGAGGTGAGGCCTGTGGGAGGTGACTAAACCATGAAGGCAGAGCCTTTATGAATGGGATCCATGTCCTTATGAAAGAGGCCCCAGGGAGACACAGGGAAAAGATGGCATCTGTGAACTAGGAAGCGGGCTCTTACCAGACACTGAATCTGCTGGCACCTTGCTCTTTGACTTCCCAGTCTCCAGAACTGGCAGAAATCAATTTCTGTTGTTTATAACAGAGTTTATGCCACCCAGTTTGTGGCATTTTATGCTATAGCAGCCTGAACAGACAAAGGCAAAGCTGTATGGGTAAAGAAAAACTTTTCCAAGATGGAAGATGCTAGGTTTATATGCTGAGAGAATGATCCGACAGAGATGAGGAAATAAATGATGCACAAAGAGAAAGAGGGTCTTTACAGTCAGTGCCCTTAAGCAAAGAGGAAGGGATAGAACTGAGTGGGAGGTTGGCCTTAAACCTGCCATTGGAATGTAGGTGGGAACATGGGCTTCACAGCAAGAGGGTTGGTAAATCCAGGTAAGACAATGAGGAAGGTCGCTTCTCATTGACTGTTTCCACAGTGAAATAAGAAGCCTCACTGTCCATGGAGAGTGTGGCAGCTTGAGAAGAGAGCAGAAAGGGGGATGGCGTCCATAGGCATTCAGAATGGTCCAGCATTTGACCTACCGTCGTAGGCTGTCCTACAGTATTGCCTCTAACAAAACTAGACTGCCCCGAACCCATGGCAATAGAATCATTTACCTTTATACCAAGAAGGTTGGTAAAGCACCAAAATCTGCGTGTGGTATGTGCCCAGGCCGACTTTGAGGACTTCGTGCTGTGAGATTTAAAGTCCTTATGAGGTTGTCTAAAACAAAGAAACACGTCAGCAGGGCCTAGGGTGGTTCATGTGTGCTAAGTGTGTTTGTGACAGGTTTCCTTATCACAAAGCGGAAAGCGTTGAAGGCACAAGCATGGAGTCAGAAAGCTAAGTTTAAAAAATCAAGCTTTTTTGAGAAATAAAAAATCAAAAGAAAGAAAAAGAGAGCAGAAAGTGTGAGCGTAGGTGGACTGTCAGACTGTGCTGAGGATCGACTTAAAGTTATGGCCACAAATTCAAAGTGTCATGGTTGTGTGTATTTTCCAGCCACATTCAATTGCTTGGGTAGAAGCTCGGGTTAGACAGAGTAGATATAATCTAGGGATTGTCAAGGGCAATAAATAATAATCATCATTACCTTCTGTGTTCAGAACCATCTGAAAGATAGATGCAGAAGAGCAATCTTCATTATTCTAAAATGGATAGGAGAATGTAGCTTTAGGTATTCAGATAAGTCAGTTGTTAAATTCTCTATCCCAGACTCCTCTTGTTGCTGCTGGCAGGCTCCTTCCCTTATTGTAGAACAGGGAGGAAGTTTTGGAAAGATGGGAGAAGGGTGCCTGGGTGGGTGAGTTGGTTATGCATCTGCCTTTCAGCTCAGCTTATGATCTCAGGGTCCTGGGATTGAGCCCTGAGTTAGACTCCCGGCTTAGCGGGGAGTCTGCTTCTCTCTCTCTCTCTCTCTCTCTCTCTCTCTCTCTCTCTCTCTCTCTCTCTCTCTCNCATGTGGTCTTTCTCAAATAAATAAAATCTTTAAAAAAGAAAAAAAGAAAAGAAAGAAAAGAAAAAATGGGAGAGAAAGGTCTGAGGCAGGTATGCCCCTCCCATTAGATAATTCATTCCAGGGCACCTGGGTGGCTCAGTGGGTTAAAGCCTCTGCTTTCGGCTCAGGTCATGATCTCAGCGTCCTGGGATCGAGGCTCGCATCAGGCTCTCTGCTCAGCAGGGAGCCTGCTTTCTCCTCTCCCTGTCTCTCTGCCTGCCTCTCTGCCTACTTGTAATCTCTCTCTGTGTGTCAAATAAATAAATAAAAATCTTTAAAAAAAAAAGATAATTCATTCCATCTTCAGCAGAAAGGAGGAAATGAGGGATGAGGAAAGGCTAACAGTCAGGATAGCCTGAGGGTTTGCAGCTACACCTGTATTTTGGAATCACCTGGGGATATTAAAAGAAATCGATGGGGCAGGGAGTCTGATTTAATTGGTCTGGAGTGCCATCTGGACATCTGAACTTTTTAAAGTCCCCTAGACGATTTTAATGTGAGGCCAACATTTTCCCTTAACAATAAATATGATTGGAATTGCCAGACAAACATGCAGAAGCAGAAAGTGACAAAGGAGTCAAGAATGCTTTTTGTAAAAGTCACTATATTGCTGCACCCTAGGAATTTAAAGAATCAAGCGAGAACATGAGGGGATTGGTAGTACAGCAAAAACTAGTACAGTCAGTGGATTATGTGGTTGTCCCTATAGGGCGGCAAAATTGTTGGAGTTGACCTCCTGAGAAAGGCAGCTGGAATACAAGATAAAGATCAGAGAATCAAGTGGTCAAGTTGAGATTCAGACTGTGTTGCCACCAAAATGGCAAGTTCTAGGGTATTTCTGACCATGGGAGTCATAGGAATTATGGCTGGGTATAGAACAAGATCACTGAGGTATGGAGACTATGGCAAGAGAGACTGGTGTCCGGAGTGAATCATCGATGTAGATGTTGAAATGACCAGTGATGACTGGAGTCATGGTGGCCATAGCGACCTGGAAGACACTAAGGCATTCAGGTCCCTGGCTCCCAGGTACCATGAGATTCACAGGATCCTGGGTAGGTGGTTCTCTGTTTTGAAACTGCTTTCTTTTTCTTTTAAAAGATGGCCAACTCCTTCTATGGTAGAGTTGAGGGAAAGAGGATGAAAAGCAGGGACAGATGATTGAAATGTTATCTTTAGGTATATAAAGAAAAAGATACCCAACTATTTTCCAAAAGGGCTTGAATCTGCATGTCCCACATGCAAGTAAAACAAAGGAAGGCTGACAAAATGTTAACCGGCCTTGGACATAAACCTTAGGGAAGTTCAAGTTTTTTCTCTTCCTTCCTCTCCACGTTTCAGTGGATGGATGAATACAGAGCATGACATGCGTGGTCTTCCATTGAAGTTGAGTAGTCCAGTTCGATGGCTTCCACTCTTACTCTGCTTTTATTGCTGATGTATAACTATGCAGGCATCACCACTTCTCATTTGTTTATTCTGCTAATTCCTCACCTCAGGACATCTTCCCCCACTTTCCCCTGCCTTTTTCCAATCTCCCAATTTGCTATGCAGCAATAATTTCCCTTTACACTATTCCTGCCAATTGCAATGCCAGATGGCTTCAGTTCTGAATCCCCTCACCCAGCCCGCCTAGAGAACAGCTGCCATTGTCATTGCCACGAATGCATCCGGCTTTGAACCCATAGCTGGGACCCAAACTTGATGCTCGGCATCGGGAGGGGCTAGCACTAATGCAAGGAACCATGAAAACGGCACACACTTTTCCTTGCTGAGGTTCAGCAAAAGCCCTTAGCAAAGGCTCTTTAGCATTTTTTCAATCATCTGTGTATTGAAATCTCATTGTGGAGTTTAATTCCTTTACCACCTGACTCAGCTTTCTAGCCATGAAGTTCCCTTTGTGCCATAAACTCAATTAGAACCCCGTATTTCCATTTTGAAAACAGATGTGAAAAAACAACTGTGGGGTTGTTGCACACCACACACACAAACACACACACACACACGTAACCTGTCTCTAAAAATCCAAACACTCTCTTATCTATATCCACATATTGTATCAGAACATGATCAGTTGATAAGAAAAACAATTTGGTGGCGATGTGGACAATCTGACAGTCTTTAGGTCAGGCTGAGGGAAGACAAAAGGATAGAATTCCTGTTCGGGTTTTGTTTTGTTTTGTTTTTTTCTTGAGTTATCCTATGTTGATTCCAACACTAAAATTCTGTTGCTGCAAGATTGTCTAAAAAGATCATATTTTTAAGTGCTCAGTGATGGCAGGTCAGTCATAGGCCTACAAACCAAACAAAAGAATCCTGAATCAAATTCCATGTAGACCAATATGCATTTCAAAGGCACTGCCCATGTAGGCAGTGGGTTAGGGTTTTTGTGTTGTTTTCTTTTTCTTTCTTTTTTGGGAAGTGGGGGTGGGGGAGGGACTCTCTTTCATGTTAATCTAATTGTGCATAACCCAGGCACATTTTACCACGTAGGGAAACTCTCTCTTTCAGTGTCCTTCCCTGCCACACACTCTGGCCTCCTTTCATTCCCCTCCTTCTGAAGTCAGAGTGCTCCCTGGGTGTACGTTTGGGGGAGATTCCCAGGATGGTGATGTATTCTGCATTGCTGCTGAGGAATTTACTATCCCCTCACTTGGCAGCAAATGAAAGTGGGTATTAATTTCTCAGAGTGCTGGTAGAAACGCGAGAGAGGGGCCACGAGAATGATACCCACCTCAATCTGTATGTAGAGCACAGCATGCTGCTGTTTCAAGAGAGAGAGAGAGAAGACAATGACAAGAAAGAAAAGATTCTCCTGAGTTGACTTCTCCGATGCATTTTGCATCGTTAGGTTTTGGAGAGAGATGCGAGAGGTTCGGCCCTGAACGGAGTTAAATTATGCAGTGTGGGGATGCCAGGTCCTCCAGAATAGGATGCTTCGTTTAGATTTTCCACAATGCTATTGAAGTGCTTATTTTCCTCCTGAAGAGACACAAACAGATGCAAACTTCTGTAAACACTTTAGAAATGAATTCAGTGAGTTTGGCCTCTCAGCAGTGCTCAATAGCTGACAGAAAAATGTCTAATTAGTGCAAGTGGAAATAATAGGGCCACTTGGATTCCTTCCATCCTCCTCCAAGTCTACTTTTCCAAGGAACTCAAAGGGCCTTTGTCTGGCAGGTCACCCTCTCTCAGGCTTTTGTGCTCCAATCTATTAAGAGTAGAAGGGGGAAAAATAGATTAGGCAATGTTCTCTGCTCAAATATATGGCGTGTTCATGCGGGATGTAGAATAGGGTGTTTGCAGCATCAGTTTACAGGTGCTCGGGGAGGGATTCCTCCATTGGCGACAGCCAAAAGCGACTCGCACGTGCTGAGAAGGCCCCTTTCAGGAACCAGCTTTCCCTCACCAACTGCCATAAAGCCTGCTCATTTTCCTTTTTCTTTCTCAGTTTCTAGTAACATCGCTCCTCAGAGTTGGTGAAGAGAAGAAAGAGAGTAAAAGAAATTAGAGGCTTAGCTGTTTTCTGAAATAAGCCTTATAGATGTTACACACATGATCTATTATTTCCTTTCTACTCTATTGAAAAGCCCACTGACATTTATTGCCAGAGCCTGTCTTTTCTTGCGATTTTGTCATGCAGGAGAGTAGGAATGCATGAACTGAATTCTTTTTCCTATTTTTCTCCCACAGTGTTCCCTGTCATTTATTAAGCACCTACCGTGTGCCAGGCCCTGTGTTGAGCACTTGACTCACATTTCCTCTAATCCTGAAACAACACTGCAAATAGATATTATCCACATTTCACAGATGAAGCCATTGAGATTCAGAGAGTTTGAGTAACTTGCCATGACAAACAAATGGCAGCTAGGAAACAAACTCAGGTATCTGTGTTTTCATTTCTGACACTATATATTTTTTAACCTCTAGAAGTTTGATTTGGATCATTTGTACATCTCCCTCCCATATTTTTTTAATTCCACCTAATTCTTACTCTACCTTCTGGAACTGACAAAATACAGTTATAACAACTGTCATTTTGAGGTCAGTTTCTACTGATTTATTTTTCTCTGCAATATGGGCTTTTTTTTCATGCCTGGTAATTTTTGACTGGATGCCAGACATTGTGAATTTCACCACATAAGATGGTGGGTATTCTGTGAGCCTATAAATATCCTTGAGCTTTGTTTTGGGACTCAATCAAGTTAGGAAATTGTTTGATCTTTTTCAAGCTTGCTTCTAAACTTTTAGAGTGGGCCAAGAACCACCTTATTCTAATTTTGTCTCACTATTGAAGTGATGCCTTTCTGAATACTCTACTCCATGCCATGTGAACAATAAGATTTCCCTTTCTGCTTGGTGGAAACACAAGTCCTACATGAAGCCTGAGGACTGTTTCTACTAATCCTTTCTTTCTTTTTTTTTTTTTAAAGATTTTATTTATTTATTTCACAGAGGGAGAGAGATCACAAGGAGGCAGAGAGAGCAGGCAGAGAGAGAGAGGGGGAAGCAGGCTCCCCGCCGAGCAGGGAGCCCGATGCAGGCCTCGATCCCAGGACCCTGAGATCATGACCTGAGCCAAAAGCAGAGGCTTTAACCCACTGAGCCACCCAGGCGCCCTCTGCTAATCCTTTCAGGTGGTTCTTTCTCCAGCTTTGGGTGGTGTCTTCCCATGCATTAGCTCTGCTGAAAACCCAAGAAATCCTCTTCGGATCTCTGGACTTTCTTGCTTTGTGCAGCCCTCTCTGTGAACTCTGGCCACCTTGGCCTACCCAGACACCCAGAGGTTCCATCATCTCAAGTCAGGAAGACCACCCCACAGAAATTTACACTGGACTTGCAAAGTGTCTTTGCAACTCAGTGTGAAGAATATCTGCTGGAACAATTTCCACCTAATCACCAAATCATCATTTGCTCTCATGATACCAACTTTTACTAGAGAGTTTCAAAACACTGAAATTAAAGTTCATCTCCTATAAAGTTTTCTTTTCTTTCCTTTGTTTTTAAATTCATAAGGAGAACACTCTTTTCAATTTTTTTTGTCCCTTTTAGAATTTGCTCATCATAATAAAGGATATTATTTCCTTAGAAACTGCTTGGATTCAGTGAGTGACAAGTTTAGCCTTAGCTCCAAAGACCCAGATTCCCATGCCCAGATTAGTCACTGAGCAAAATCACCTTGATCAGACCATAGGGAGAAAGCAGAAGAAAACTTGACCCTTGATACTCTTGTGTTCCTCAAGTGGTGGCCAAGAATATGGAGAAATTGGAACTCTGTTCACTGTTGGTGTGACTGTGAAATGGTGCAACCTCTAAGGAAGACAGTCTGGAGCTTCCTCAAAAAAATTGAAAATAGAATTACATTATGATCCATATATTCCACTCCTGGATATATAGCCACAATAATTGAAAGCAGGATCTTAAAGAGATATTGTCATGTGCATGTTCTTAGCAGCAGTACTCACAACAGCCAACAGTTTGAAGCAACCCAAATGTCCATCAGCAGATGAATGGGTAAACAAAGTTTGGTATATACCTACAATGGAATAATTTAACCTTAAAAAGGGAGGAAACTTTGTCCCATGCTACAACCTGGATGAACCTTGAGGACATCATGCTAAATGAAATAATCACAAAAAGACACAGTCACAGGAAGACAAATACTATATGATTCCACTTATTTGAACTACCTATAATAATCACATTCATAGAAATAAAAAGTAATATGGTGATTACCAGGGGCTGGGGGGTGGGCAAGGGGAGTTATTGTACAATCAGGAAAGACTTCCATATTCACAAGATGGGAAAGTTCTGGAGATCTATTCCACAACAATACCATAAGAAAATTTATTTTAGGGGCACCTAGGTGGCTCAGTCATTTAGCATCTGCCTTCAGCTCAGGTCATGATCCCAGGGTCCTGGGATTGAGTCCTGCATCGGGCTCCCTGCTCAGTGGGAAGCCTGCTTCTCCCTCTCCCACTCCCCCTGCTGGTGTTCCCTCTCTCTGTGTATCTCTCTCTGTCAAATAAATAAATAAAAATCTTTAAAAAAAAAAAAAGAAAAGAACATTTATTTTAAGAAGATACAGACTTGGGTTCCTGCCTGACTCTGACCCTTTGGACTTTGTAAATTTGGAAAGTCACCTAACCTCTCAACTTCAGTTTCCTTACTTTACTTAGATGTTATAGTTACTATAAATTTAAATGGGATAATATCTGTGAATGTTTTTCATAAAGTAGATGGTGCTACAATGATGGAAACCATTTTTATCAGAGAGGTAAGGACTGAGAATCACCTCTGGAAAATAGCTTGTCACTAAGCATCGCATCCCAAGTAGATATACGGTGACCTGGAAACTGAAGTGGGGCACCTTTGAGAAGGGAGAGCAGAACTGACCATCACACATACACCAAAGGGCAACCTCAAAGAGAGTGAATTCACTGAGGATTGCTGAGGGCCCCGCAAGATACGCGGTCACGAGCGGGGTGACAGCAGTAACACAGCTCTTTCCAAGCACACGTTTTAGGAAACATAGTAGTGGAAGAGGCTACAAGTTCTGCAGATAACAGCTGAGGTTGAAAGCTAAAGCACTGGGTCATGTGTATTCAGCATAGGAAGGACTCTGGACTGGAGACTAGCCTTAATAAACAGAGCTGGGCATACGTAAAACCATAAATTTTCCTTTCCATTTGGATTTACAGTTTATGGATGTCAATTGACTGACTTGCTCTCATTTTAAAACTTGACAACTCTCAGTAGAAGTTTTGAACACTTCAGTTTTAGTTAGATTTTTTTTTTTTGGTTGGAAGGAACAGAGGTTCACTTGAGCAAATTCACAAAATGGGGTGTATTATGAATGGGTGTTATTATGAAAACATAATGGAACAATCAAGGAGTCCTGAAACTCTAAGAATGGCCCTCATGACAGGTACATTTGGATTCAGAGCCATCATTCTTCCATCTTCAGTCTGTGGTTGCCCATAGGTGTGACTTAGCTACATTCTATTTTCTGCTTCTTTCTACCCTCACTACCATTCTTTCTATGTTTCTTAGCTCAGATTTGAAAGTTCATTTTTTCAAGCCAGGCCACAGAGTCATGAGACCAAGGATCAGATGAGTACTCTTAGGTTAGCTTTGAGCTGGTGGTTGGGTGGCAAAATGGAGTCAAGGTCAAGTAGCACAATGCATGCCAGTTTCAAAAGCAGAAACTGTGGGCAGTGCAGTTTTCCTTAGAAAGGACTATGGCATATTAGGCCATGATTAACTTTGGGATCTTTGAGAGGATCTAGGATTCTTTCCTTCCTGGATTCTGAGCAAACTGAGAAATAAATTAAGAGTTAGGAATACAAGAGGTTAAACATTACCATTAATTCTGATAAAGGCTAAATTGAAAGATATAGCTTCATATTAGAGCACAAGGGGTCTGCTGACTGAACCCCGGAATTATGCAGATATCCCCATTCAGTCACAGAGATTACAAGGGCAAGCAGAGCACCACATATAAGGTGGCTTTCTAGATGAGACTTACGACACACAAGAGCAGAGTATCCTGTTTCCCTTAGACAGCTGTCTCCAAGGGAAAAAAAGGAAGAGCTAAGCCAGGCATGCCAGTTTCTTCTTCCCAAATTTACCAGTCATATTAGTCATTCCACCTCCCCTGGGGCAGAGTGGGTAAAGGAGTAGAGAGGCCAGGCGTGCTAAATAAGCCAGCTCCCTTCACATGGAAGGAAACACCAAGAAGAGAGAAGAGATATCCCCCCTTAATAATTGGCATCTCTATCACAATGAGAACAGTGGTCAGTCTGAACATAAGAATAAAACAAATGCAAATGATCACTTTCTAGACTTAATAAACATAGTGATAGCTTCAAAGCCTTAACGAGTTAAGAGAGCATCAGTGTGAAAATAGAGGGGTTTTTGTGGTGGTTATTGGTAGGCATTACCTGATTGATGAAAACGTATAAATGTAAATGTTATGTTCTACCTACAGTGCTATAGACACCACACGTGTATACCAAAAGTCAAATCCTGTAATCAGCACCATCAGTAGAACTCTGGAATGGGCCAAATATAAAAGTTTAGGCCAGTTTTACCCAGAGATACACAAGTATCAAATTAAAACCCTAAAAGAACAGTTCCAGGCAGATTTTGAAGAGCAGAGGTTACTCTCTCCTGATTTGAATGCATCCTCTCTTAGTTTCAATTTGTTTTTCTTTTTCTTTTTTTTTAAGATTTTATTTATTTATTTGATAGAGAGAGAGAGATCACAAGTAGGCTGAGAGGCAGACAGAGAGAGAGGAGGAAGCAGGCTCCCCACTGAGCAGGGAGCCCGATGCGGGCCTCGATCCCAGGACCCTGAGATCATGACCTGAGCCAAAGGCTGAGGCTTTAACCCACTGAGCTACCCAGGCGCCCTAGTTTCAATTTGATAAAGTAAATCATGCTCAAACCAGGAACTGTAACAACACTGATTACATATTTCGAATTTATTGGTATCACTACAAGTATCAGATAATTGATATCCAATTCCTGTTTTCCTAAAATAAAGTCGGTACAACATGGGACTTGAACATGTGGGATGTGGACCTAGACTTCCTGCGTTCAAATCTCCCTCCCCTCTTAGTCACAGGTCATGTGATGTTGGGCATGTTACTTAACTTCTATGAGTCTCAGTTTCCCATCTCTAAAATGAGTGTATTAATAGAATCTGCTTGTTAGGATTGTTGTAAAGAGTGAGTGAATTAGTACGTGTAATGTGCTTAGCACCATGCCCCGCATCTAGTTTTACCCAATAAGTGTTAGTATTTAGGATTATGTGGTGAAGAAAGCAGTGCTTTGTGTAGTAACATTGTGCTAGGAAAATGAGCAATGCTTTCTTGGGCTTCCTATGTGAGCCAATATGCTCAGAAAACACTGCTTGATTTAGTTTAGCAAAGGGAGAAAATACTACTGAATGGGAAGCTCATTTATGCTGTTAGCTCTATGACTTTGAATATCTTGAGTATAACACCTTGGAGATCAAAAGATGATGTTTTTCCATACAAGCTTGCCTTGCTTATCTCTACTTCTCACCCTTTATGTTACACTTTCATTCCATGCTTGTTTTCTATTTTTTCTTGTTTTATTCCTTAACTAAATATAAGATAAATTTAAAATATTACCAGGGCACCTGGGTGGCTCAGTGGGTTAAGCATCTGCCTTCGGCTCAGGTCATGATCTCAGGGTCCTGGGATCGAGCCCTGCATCGGGCTCTCTGCTCAGTGAAGAGCCTGTTTCCCCCTCTCTCTCTGCCTGCCTCTCTGCCTACTTGTGATCTCTCTCTCTGTGTCAAGTAAATAAATAAAAAATCTTTTAAAAATACTATAAAAAATAAGTAAATAAAATATTGCCTAAAATTCTATATTTGTTCTTAATTAAAATGTAGGCAATAAGTGAAGCAGAGTGTTATGAACTGATGCGCAGTGCTCTCCTAGATGCTAAGATGACGGAAAGAACCAACCAGCATGACGATATGTCTCGTGTAATCTCATTTTTACCTTTTGTTGTTTGAATTTTCTGATAACAGGAAATATGCATTTATCACTTGTATAGTTTTAGAAATGTAGTGGGGAAAACAATGAAAGAAAGGTTTTTATCTCACAATTGATTTGGATTTTTCCTTGTTTCTTTTTTTCTTTCCGTTCAGCCGCCCAATAAAGTAGGTTTCTTCCCCTAGTTCTAGGTTCTGTTGTTATTGTTTTGATTGAAAGAAAGAAAGAGAGAGAGAGGGAGAGGGAGGGAGGGAGGGAGGGAGGAAGGAAGGAAGGAAGGAAGGGAAAGGAAAGGAGTAAGGGAGGAAGGAAGGGAGGGAGGAAGGAAGGAAGGAAGGAAGGAAGAAGGAAAAGGGAAGGAGGGAGGAAGGAAGGAAAAAGAAGGAAGAAACCGGAAGGGAGGGAAGGAGGGAGGAAGAAGAAAGAAAAAGGAAGGGGAGAGGAAAAGGAAAGAAAAATAAAACACCTAGAAGACTAAGCCGGGTCCCAGGGCGGCCTTCTTGCTCTGCCCGGCGCTCCCCCGTGCGGTTCATTAGCCGCGTGGATGTCCCCGCAGGCGTCCCTGAAAGCCTCCATCCTCGCCCGCGACTGTGCCACCGCGGCTGCCATTGTGTTCTTAAGCGACCGCTTCCTGTACGGGCTCGACGTCTCGGGCGAACTCCTGCAGGTCGCCAAGGGGCTCCACCAGCTGCGGCCCGCGACGCCAATTGCCCCGCAGGTGGTCATTCGCCAAGCCCGACTCTCGGTCAACTCAGGTAGGCTCCCCTCCCGCTGCCCCCCCCACCCCCCCCCCCCC
>LNAC01000148.1:1124242-1180487 GCA_002007465.1 Ailurus styani
TTATTACTTTCCTAGAGTAACCGCAGGGACAGAGTTGAACTTGGGACAACTTTCTTCCTTCCAATATCCCTGATTTGGAACATATTACAGTGTTTGGAGTTTATGTTTGGGGTATGAGGGAAACCTAATAACTCATATTCCTTTGGATGGCATCAGATGGCCATGATGTGTGTGCATGGTGTTCTATGGGGAGACTAGAATGATGAAGGCCGGGTGTGCAGAGGCAGAGTTCTAGCATTGGTTCTCCTCAATGAGAATTTGGAGCAGAGTCAGTGTGGCCTATTTGATGATATATGGATTTGCTATAGTGTGACATGGAAATTGAGGTCAAGTGGTAAGTGGTAAGCGGGCATGTTGATAGCTTTGCTTTACACAGCCAAACTGATCTTTTCACTTGTTTGTTGTGTTGTTTCTCTCATGCTTCTAACTGTGATAACAAGTAAGTCTAGATATCCTCATGAGCCGTATGCTCCTCTGCTGATACGTAGCCTGTGTCTAAGATAAAGTCCTAGATCTTAGTCCCCAATGGTTGGGTTGTCTTTTCTTTAAAGATGTTACCAAAAGAGCCACAAGAAAACAAATGCAGCCTCAGATCAAGTGATTTTGGTGAACTTCTCCCCCCAAACAACTCTTTTATTTTTTTAATTTACTTTAGAGAGAGAGAGTGAGAGTGCACCAGTAGGAGTTAAGGGAAGAGAAAAACTCAAGCACATCTCTGCTGAGCTCGGAGCTCAATGCAGGGCTCAGTCACACCACCCTGAGGTCACGACCTGAGCCCGAATCAAGTCAGATGCTCAACCGACTGTGCCACTCAGCCACCAACACCCCCCCCCCCCCCCCCNCTTAAACCTCCCCATACACTGAATGTCCCAGAGAGAGAAGGGCTTAGAGCAGCAGTGGTGTCCTGGTAAAGAAGGTACCATGAGAAGGGGCTCCATTCTCAGCATTTGGTTCCTGGGATGGAGAAAGGAGAGGACGATATGATATTATAAGAAGCAAGGAAGAGGAATAAAGGGAATATGAGGGGACAGCACAGTTGTACTGTTACCCCTTTGACTCAGCCCTGCCTGGTATCCACGCAAAACACACGCCAAGGGTCAGGGCATTCAACATGGATTTCAAACACAATAGAGGACATCCTGGGCCTGCCCAGCAAGAAGAAAAATCCTTGCTGAAAGGTTATTAGGAGGCAAAACCTTTTAAGCTATAATTAGAGATAAAGGTTCAAATTTTCAGTTCTTTCACATGGAGGATTAAGCAAGTATATAATCTCCTATTACATAGATATTGTGAATATTTTTTTAAGTGCTGGATACATAGAAAGTCTTCAAAGTTAAAACAGTAGTCTACTGCTCTTGACACTGTAGCCAGAAGGATTTACACTTGAATATGGTCCTAGGGGAAGGGACTGTCATTTTAATCCCCATGTAGGGACAAGAGACAGGTCTGCGGGACTATGTGAGGAGTGAGATATTTGCATAAAGTGGGAATTCTTAAAGGTCTCCACAGCTATGAGAGGTGACTGACCAGCTCCACCAACTCACCCAGAGAAGTGGCAAGGGAAGTTTGCTCTCTATCGAGGCTCCGGGGTAGAGGCCAAAAAAAAAACTCCCCAAATAAAGAAAAAAATCCCAAGACTATGCCAAATATGTGTGAGGAGTCTGAATTTACCCTATCCACAAGGGAGGGAATCCCCCCAAATAATGAACAAAAAACTAGTTCTGGACTGACATTTTTGGGGCCCTGCAGAATATCAACTACGAAACTATATTCTAGAGAAACATCCGCACTCCAGGGGCATAGGAATCCCACAGGAGAATAATCCTTGCTGAAGATGCCCTTTGTTAAACTGTATAAGCAACAAAAGGAAATGAAATGTGTGAGAGAAGAACAGCATGTACAACAAATAGGAAAGATGGCCCTCCAAAACAAAATATAAAAATAGAACAACCTGAAAGACTCATATAGCTTTAACAATAGTATATTTAAAGAACAGAACATAACAGGAAAAGAAAACGAATTCGCCCTTTGAAAAAGAACTGAAAGGAATTTTCAGAAATTTAAAAATACAGGCGACTCCGTCAGTTAAGTGGCCAACTCTTGGTTTCCACTCAGATCATGATCTAAGGTCATGAGATTGAACCCCTTGTCGGGCTCTGCGCTCAGTGTGGAGTCTGCTTGAGATTCTGTCTCTCCCTCACCCTCTGCCTCTCCCCTCAGTCACGTGCACACACTCTCTCTAAAATAAATAAATAAATCTTAAATAAAAAAAAAACAAATTTAAAAATACAGCAATTGAAATTAAAAAGCAGTGTGATTGTCAGAAAGTTTAGTAATTGATAGGGAACCGCTTACAAAGCGAGCACAGCATCTCAGTTCCTCTTTTGTACATACAGGCCACAAGAATGTAACTACATGAGGAAGGCTAGAGAGAGCCAAAAACCCAGCAGCTCTCCCAGATGGTGGCTAAGCTTCTTGAATTTCAAGTGCTGATAAGGACACCAATTGCCAAACAAACTCCTTAAGCTGAGGTGAATACAATAAAATAGATTATTAATAAATGAAATAAAAACAAAAATACATAAAACTGTAAGTCCAAAGTATTTATTAGATTGAAGAGTCATAAAATTACTTTGGCAAAAGATATAAAAATTACTAAATGCTCACTTTCCATTTTTCAATTAATCTCATCTCAGACCAGTGGTAAAAAGTCACAAATAGCTGGCTCAGTCAGATGACTCTTAATCTCGGGGTTGTGAGTTCAAGCCCCATGCTGGGTATAGAGAGTACTTAAATAAAACATTAAAAAAAAAAAGTCTCTTTATAGCAGTGCTTCCCAAACTTCAATGAACCCCTGGAAGATCTTGTTAAAAATGAAGATCCAGGGCACCTAGGTGGCTCAGTCACTTGCACGTGGGACCTGAGCCATCATGATCTCAGGTCCTAGGACGGAGCCCTACATTGGGCTCCATGCTCCTCAGGGAGTCTGCTTGAGGATCCTCTCCCTCTCCCTCTGCCCTCCCCCCCCAACTCATGCTCATGTTCACTCTCTCCCCCACTGTCTCTAAAATAAATAAATCTTTTAAAAAAATATGCAGATCCTAATTCAGTAGGTATGTGTCAGGGCCTCAGATTCTGCTTCTCTAACCAGCTTCCAGACAACACTGATGCTGCTATTCTCCAAACCTTGCTTGACTAGCAAAGGACTATCCAGGGGCACCTGGGTAGCTCTGTCAGTTAAGCGTCTAACTCTTGATTTCAGCTCAGGTCATGGTCTCAGGGGTGTGGAATTGAGCCCCAGGTGGAGCCCCTCCATTCAGCACAGAGTCTGCTTTTCCCTCTTCCTCTGCCCGTCCCCCAGCTCATGCACTCTCTCTCTCTCTCTCTCTCTCTCTCTCTCTCAAATGAATAAATAAATAAAATCTTAAAAAGAAAGAGAGAAAGAGAGGAAGGAAGGAAGACAGGCAGGCAGGAAGGAAGGAAGGAAGGAGGGAGGGAGGGAGGGGGAGAGAGAAAGAAAGAAGGAAGAACGAAAGAAAGAAAGAAAGAAAGAAAAGAAAGAAAGAAAGAAGAAAGAAAGAAAGAAAGAAAGAAAGAAAGAAAGAAAGAAAGAAAGAAAGAAAGAAAGAAAGAAAGAAAGAAAGAAAGAAAGAAAGAAAGAAAGAGGTAGGGAGGGAGGGAGGGAGGAAGAGGGAGGAAAGGAAAGGAAAGGAAAGGAAAGGAAAGGAAAGGAAAGGAAAGGAAAGAAAGGAAAGAAAGAAGCACCTGGGTGGCTCAGTTGCTTTCAACCGCTGCTTTCAACTTAGGTCATGATCCTGGGGTCCTGGGACCAAGCCCCACATGGGGCCTCTGCTCAGCGGGGAGCCTGCTTCTCCCTCTCCCTCTGCCCCTCCCACCTCACTTGTGCTCTCTCCTGTGTGGGGTCTCTCTCTCTCTCTCAAGTAAATAAATAAAATCTTTAAAAATAAATAAATATATTTTTTAAGAAGGACTATCCTAAGATTCTAAATATGTGCCCACCTGTTACAGGTGAGTGGTAACAACCTTCCAATAAAGATAAGCTTGGGCCAGTTTCTCTCATATTCTAACCCCCTAACTGACCTACCTGAAATGCATTCCGGCAGCAGATCTAACAAAAGGAAAGAAAGTGATGGAACTGGAAATTATATTTAAGGAAAATGCTGAGAATGAAGCATATAGAGTTAGGTAGATGAAAATATGAAAGAGGAATTTTAAAACTTAGAGAATAGAATGAAAGAAGCACATAAACGTAATAGGGCTTCTGAGAGGACTGACTGAAATTGGAGAAAAACATGTCTTTGCATTGAAGAGGTGGACCCAACCTTCAGCAAACTTTTTTTAAAAAAATCACCTAGACGTAGTGTGGTGAAACTACAGAAAAGCAAACAATGAGAAAATCTTAAAGGAAACAGAGAGAAAAGACAGATTATGTATATGGGAACTATATCTAGACTGACATAAAGCATTTTATCAGGAATAACAGAGTCCAGAAAACAGTGGAATCTACCAAAAAAAAAATTTGAGAGGAAATACCTTTCGACCTAGAATTTTATACTCAGCAAAATCATCATTCAAAAGTGAAGACAAATTCACACTTTCAGACAAAGACTAAAAAGATTTATTATTTTCAAAACATCTCTCTCCCTGTTTCTCTCTCTCTTTCACACACACATTAAAGAATGTATTTTGTTAAGGAAGAAGTTGAATCTATAAAGATGGAAGAGGAGATTCAAAAAGCAGTGATAAAGAATTGGTGAATGCACAGATCAAACTAAGATAAAAATAAAAGAAAATTTTATGATAGTATACTTACATAATTTATCAGATGCAAAAATCTTATAATATTATTGAATTGACTAACATTGTATTAAATTAATAATAATGCAGTACAGTCAAGGAAGGCTTATCCTGGATATATAAGGATGATTAATTATTTAAAAGTTAATTCCTTCAGGGGTGCTTGGCTGACTCAGTTGGTAGAGCATGTGACTCTTAATCTCAGGGTCATGATTTCAAGCCCCCTTGTGGGTAGAACTTACTAAGTAATAATAATAATAATAATAATAATAATGTAATAACTGATTCATTCAGTTCACCTCATGGGCAGAATAAACAAGAAAACTATGTGTTCACTGAAATTGATGTGGGAAGTGTTTTATAAAATTTTCAACTCATTTAGGTTAAAAATATAAACTAGGGTTAGAGATGTTCTTGGTCAGATTCCAGTCAGGAGACAGAAATGACACAGTAATTTGAATAAAGAAAGTCTAATATAAAGAGCTATTAATTATATCAGGGGATGAATGGGCGATTACTATTAAGTAGTAAAGAGAACTCTAAAAAATACAGGATAAGCAGTTAGAAGGAGCAGCCACTATCCCTTGTACTGTGATAGAGAATATAAGAAAAAGTTCCCAGCCCCACAGCCAGGCACACCGGCTCTGTGATCCAGACCTTGTTGGAGAAGGCACAGCCATGGCTCACGGGATGGCAGAGAAGTCAAGGAGGTTCCATGCCAGCAGAACTCCTTAGAAATCCTCCTTCTTGGGTGCCGGGGGAAGCCATCCACAGAGCAGTGCCTTGGAACTCACCCCACAGCTGCCTTCATGGAATGCCAGGAGGGAACCTTCACGGGGAAGTCCCTCCCTGACTGCACTCCACTCCGAAGTCACCTGAGAGACTGCTGCACGAAGCTGCTGGCCGCTGGGTCCTGTTGACCTCCGCACAGAGGAGCCAAGCGCTGGGGAAGCCACCTGTGCTGGAGGAGGCAGGCACCGGAGAAGCCAGGAGCCCTGCAGGGGTCAGGCACCGGAGAAGCAACCGTGCACTGCAGGAGCCTGGCAAGAACCGCACACTAAACCAGGAAGAGAAACAGCCTCCCCTTGTGGTGTCACTCCACACCCTCTAATGACAAAGTTGGCGAAGAAGAAATATCTATGAGGTCCAGTCCCATTATTGCTAAGCAGGCAATGAAGGGTGAATTTGGAGCTGAAAGGCCATCAGCTGATGGCTGCACAAGAGCAGACTTCTTAACCTGGTAAAAGGAAGCAATTGAAAACCTTGGCAAAACTACTGATGAAAAACTGGAAATATTCCTTTTAAAGTCAAGTAAAGAAAAAATGTATCTTGTTATTACTTCCATTTGATACTGACCAGGAAGTCCTCCTAGTGCAATGAGAAAAGGAAAAGAAATAAGAGACATAAAGATTAGAAATGAGTAAACACAATTTTCAGGATTTGTACGCAGTACGATTGCCCAAATAGAAAACTTCAAGAAATACACAGATTATTAGAATTAAGACATTCAATAATTTGGTGACTACAAATCAAGATCTTTTAAAAATACCCATCCTTAGCTATCAGCAAAACCTTATTAGAGGGCTGTCTGGGTGGATTAGTTGGTTAAGCATCCGAGTCTTGATTTTCCACTCAGGTTATAATCTCAGGGTCCTGGAATCCAAGCCCCAGGTGAGGGCTCCCCACTCAGTGGGGAGTCAGCTGGAAGTTCTCCCTCACCCTCTCCCTCTGTGCCTTCCCCTGCTCATGTGTGCTCTCTTTCTCTCTCTCAAATAAATAAACAAATCTTTTTTTTAAACCTATTTAGAAAATATAACTTTTAAGAAGAAACATACCAGGGTGCCTGAGTTTCTCAGTCATCTGCCTTTGACTCAGGTCATGATCCCAAGGTCCTGGGATCAAGCCCCGCATTGGGCTCCCTGCTCAGTGGGAAGCATGCTTCTCCCTCTCCCACTCCCCCTGCTTTTGTTCCCTCTCTTGCTGTGTCTCTGTCAAATAAATAAATAAAATCTTTAAAAAAAGAAGAAGAAGAAGAAAGCTACCTTTGGCAAAATTCATTTACACAAATATTTCACATTATTGCTCTCTTTCTAAACACATTGATATGAATAAATTTTAATCAGACAATAAGTCATGATTTCAGAGTGTTTTTCTTTTTCTTTCCTTCTCTCATTTCTTTCCTTCCCTCTTTTTTTCTTTCCCTTTCTCTCTCTTTCTCTTCCTTTCCTTTTCTTCTCTTTTCTTTTCTTTCATAGTCTTTTTCACAGAAAGAAGACATCACATTTTACAAGGGTTTGCCTTTACTTCTCAACCCTTATTCTGTATGAATGAATGTGTATGTGTGTGTGTGTAAATCTAATTGCCATTTCAGTTACTGTACAACTTCCCACCTTACCAATTCCTGGAAATGCCATCCTTTCTGTTCACTTTTGTGTATGATGTACTTATTGGTTTTAAATTTTATTTTTATTTTTTTAAGATTTATTTATTTGAGAGAGAGAGCAGGGAGGGGGGCAGAGGAAGAGGGAGAACCTCAAACAGACTCCCTGCTGAACAGGGAGACTGACGCGGGGCTCAATCCCATGACCCTGAGATCATGACCTGAGCCGAAATCAAGAGTCTGTCACTTAACCGACAGCCACCCAGGTGCCCCTGACTTTAAATTTTAAATTAAATTTTAAATTAAATCCCTGTTATAATGTGTTAATCTTAAAGCATAAACTACTAGTAGTATTGAAGGCACCTGTTCAGAATTGTGTAGCATCTGGTTGCTTTTTTTCAGGGAAACTTTTAAAAGCCGAGTATATCCTGAGCAGTCTAATAAGCAACAATGGAGCAACAGGTAAGGTGCTTTCCTATCTTCATAATGACCTTCACCTGCAGTCCCTACTGGAATTCTAATTTAAAACCAACGGAATGACCTAATAGTTACTGTACACTAGACGTCTCCCGAACTACCTGGAAGCTGGGTAACAAATCATTTAAACCTTCAGATATCTTGTCTGAATTTCTGGGCATTAAAGTCAACAAGTTTCCCAGTAAGTTGAACACAACTTCCAGTAGACTTTTTATCCCAATGTGCTTGGATCCAAGGTCCCCAAGCTCCTTGAAACTTACAGACATTTCCAATGGGGAGGCAGTTTGGAATACAGATATTGACCAAACACCCCTCATTTGTGGCCACCATCACTAACCCATGATATGCATACTTCCCATCTTCCACATCTCTCTCTCTCTCTCTCTCTCTCTCTCTCTCTCTCTCTCTCTCTCTCTCTCTCGCACACACACACACACACACACACGAAGGGATTAAAAGCTGGGGAGAAAACAGAGAAGGTGATGGGACACAGAACCAAGGGGGTGTAATAATGAATTTGACTCTATTTATGGTGTTTGACCACGGACAGTTTTCAGGCCCCAGCCTTCCCCCACCCCCGTTGCCCCACAACTGGGCAGGCTGGCCTGGGGGGGGTGTTTTTTGGTTTATTTTAAACCCACTCATCAGTAAGCCAAGCGTAGCTTGTGGGAGACTTTACCCCAGCCACACACACCCTAATCACAATAAAAACCAAAGCCACTCACCACTCTTTACCCACTGTCAAATGGACCAGCTTGGATGCCTGCCTGCTCTCCTCAGAAAGGCTCCTTATGTGAGTACTAAACCTTTTCATACCTTCCTGGAGAGCATGTGCAGCCATCAGTCTAGACCTCCAAACCAATTTTGGATGGACTGGAAGGAGGAGCTGGTCTCCTCAGGAACCAGAGGGAAGTGGACCCCAGGCAGAGGTAACAGCAAGAGACGGCCCCCATGATAACGAACACAAACGAAGTCAGTGTGGCAGGACATAGTCAGTTGGGAGAGCTGGAGACCAGACAGGAATTCATTTCTGTGAAGCCTTGTGGGTTACAGCCAGGAGTTGGGACCTTTCCCTAAATGTAGAGAAAAGATCGTCTCTCGAATCTGGATCACATGTGCTCATGACAGCTTCTGTGAAAATGCTTTCATTCCACCAGGCTATTTCCTTGATAATTCAAAGCTAAAACTTTTTATATTTATTTATTTGTTTGCTTGTTTATCTATCTACCTATCTATCTATCTTAAATATAAATATATTTATTTAATACATTACATAAATATAATAAATAATAAATACATAAATATAAGTTTATTTTTTTCCCTCTTTTGTCGTAGGTACCTGGCTGTACAGAAATGAAAGTGACAAGGTCCTAGTGCAGTCAGTCTGCATACAGATCAGAGGGCAAATTCTGCAAAAGCTAGGTACAGTCATCAAACATTTGCTCCTCTCAAGGCTCATTTACAAAGGCTGGCTGCGCGATTTTACGGTGGAATTTTCATGATGTACCTGGTTACAATTGCTAATCCCCACTTCACTGAGTTTCTTCATCAAGAAGAAAATGACATTTAAGATCCCAGGAGTGTTATGAACATTAATAGAACAAAATATTTTCTGTTGAGTTTTGTTAAAGAAATATACAGTTGTATAGTGTGATATGAACCCTAGGGTTCTCAGTGTTATTTCTGGCCCCCGACTTAAAGTTCTGTGGGACTCCATGTGCTAGAGTGACACCTTATTCTACACCACCCTGATACCTTACCTATTCGTTCCTCAGGGGGCATTCCTGAGTTTGTCGAGCAAAATTTATAGGATGCTAACTGTGCTTTAAAATGCGCAGCTGCGCCCCTGCAGTTTAGAGCCCAGCAAGCCTGAGTGCTCTGCCAACAGTCAGGGGAGGGCTTCTAGCACTGTCCCCACAGACAGGGCAACCTGAACATGGGGGTTGGGGGGTGTTCCAAGGAGGGGTCCTGAGCAGACGCAGGGCAGAGGCTCTGCTCTGGGCTGGAGGGAGGGAGATTTGCTGGGAGGGGAGGAAGGAGCCCCTAGGGCCCCTGTGGGCTTCTTAGCCTATCCCAAAGCCCTTTCCTCACCTGAATGCAGAAGACTTTAAGAAACAACAAAAAGGAAGAATAAAAAGGAGTTGCAGGTGCTCAAATAAAGAAACAATAAATATGCAAACTATAGTGTTTGAAAATTTTTAATATAGAATGTTAGGTAGTATTCTTATAAATAATGGAGTTGATTATTTATATTTATATTATATATATAATATATATAATTCTTACTGTTTCTCTGTGAAAGGGAAGAATTATCTGTGTTAAACCAACTGGAAAAATAGATAGCTGTTTTTCCAGCAGACTGCTGTCTGCTGATTGCTATAAATATAATTCAGCCTTAAATTTTCCTAACAGGAGCCAATGAATCTTCTTTCTGTATTAGTTTTCAAAGGTGTTTTCTAACACGATACACAGATACTGGAGTTTGTCCCGTCTCCCCCTCTTTTTCCAGGGATGTGGTATGAAGCAGCAGAGCTAATCTGGACCTCCATCATAGGATATTTGACACTTCCCCAGCCAGATAGAAAGGTGGTGTATCTAGAGCTTTTTTCTTTTGCCTTTCCTACATTTGTCTTTGGGGGACTATCTCCTTATGGCACAATTCAGTGTAACATTTGTCAAGTTTATTGGTTCAGTTTTTATCCATCCTGCAAGGGCATAGGACCAGGGATATTTGGTAACTTCCTCTTGTGTCTTGCCCTGTCCCCACTCACAGCTAGACTCCTGGCATGTATTTAGTGTTTCCGCATTCATTTCTAACTATCTATTTATATATTTATTTCTGTGGTCCATTCATCTATTTATTTGAGGATAGATTTAGCCTTAACCTGATTCCACAGCAAAGTTGAGGTGGCCAAGTTGCTTATACGTAAAGTCATTTTCCTTGAGTCAGTGGGCAGGCTTCCATTAATTGTTTCTGGGGCATCTTTATCCAAGAAATCGAGAGCCAACACTTGCTTTCCTACTTGATGTTTCCCTTCTCTGTCCGACTGTGGGAATGTTCTTCTTGTTAACTGGAGCACTGGGTCATCTCATTTCCCTGAGCTGTATCAGCAGTGCCACTGCCTACAATCTATTTACATCACAGACAGAATGGGACACACAAGGACTCTTGCTTGAGCCAAATTTTTTTTTTTCCCAGCAGTCTGGAGAAGTTAGTATTGACAGTCCAGTAAAGCCCAACTAAGAAATAGTTGTACTTTCGTTAGGTCTGTGTCCTCAGGATGTGATGCTCTTTCGAGCCTGTGGCATCTCGTTTAGAAGTATTTTCACTGTCGGAATAACAGTCACAATAAGAATAAGAAGAGCAGCAGCCGCAGTAGGTTCACATGAGGGACTGATCGTTGCCTTTAGCCCTTGAGATGAGAGCAGAGATTGACCATGAACTCCTAACCTGTGTTTTGTTTGTTTGTTTCTTACAGGGTATTTCCACATCACTAGGGATACTGGCAGACATCTTTGTTTCCATGAGCAAAAAAGATTATGAAAAGTTTAAAAACAATCCGCAGATTAACTTGGTAATTATCACATGTCAAAACCCTGGTGCAGAGTGGCCTCCCCTGACGAAACTGCGAATGTTTTTGGTGATCCGTGCATCAATCTCGTTCTCTCTCCACGAGCCAGGGAGCACAAGTGTCTCCCCTCCTCGAGTCACATGAACAATCCTGGGGACAATTCCTATGGTGTCCTTTTTGGCTTTATTATCTTAGCACCTAGCACAGTACCAGATATACGAGGGTACTAAAAAAAAATGACGAGTGAATGAATGAATAAATATCATCAAGTCGATAAATGCTTTGAGTCCCACTGATCTCCTTTCAAATCATCACAGAATTCCACTTCCACACTTGGGCTATCTCAGTGATAAGGTAAAGGGGTAACATTTTTAAAGATTTTATTTTGTTAAGTAAGCTCTATATCCAACCTGGGGCTCGAAAGTACAACCCTGAGATCAAGAGTTGTGTGCCCTACTGACTGAGTCAACCAGATGCCCCAAAGGGGCAACAGTTTTAAAACTCTCATTACCCTCTATTCAAATCAGAGCATCAGTCACTTGTCTAGGTTCTTATCCTTAATAGTAATGACTACTCATATTTATGTATTCCTTTACAACTCAATATATAGGAGCCACATAAAACCCTATGCAGTAGGTACAGCAAAATGTATTATTCCCATTTTAGAGAAAAATAAACTGAGGTCCAGAGAAACTAAGTGAGCTCTATAGTTTGCACACCCAGTAAGAAAGAATATTAGGAGCAGAACCCAGGTCTCTCACCAGTCTAGAACATTAGCATAGACATTGAACTGCTCTCCTGCATAGCACTGGTATTGAGAGTTTTAATATTATCGTGAAGATTGCCATTTTTATTAAGTACTAAAGTGACAATAGTAACCGTATTTAATAGTAATGAGTGTAGCATAAGAACACATGTAGCTTGCTGCTGGCAATCTGAATCTTAGTAAAATGTTGCTTTTGCTGTCAGACCAACACACAAGAAAAGGGTTATATCCCTTATTCAGTGAAGTTGTCTTTGATGATTGTTTAAAATTATAAACTACCAGGGTGCCTGGCTGAGCATTCGGCTCTTGATCTCTGGGTCTGAGTTCAAGGCATTGGGTTAAAATTTACTTTAAAAAAAAAAGATTATTAAATTTTTAAAAAATTGCAAACTGCCTTCCCACCCTGAACCTCCTTGTGACCCTTTCCCCTTTATTTTTCTCTGGAACACTTATCGCCATGTCAGACACTATGCATCTTACTCATTTTGTGTATTGACTGATCCCCTCCCCTCAGTAGAAAGTAAGGTTATTGCAAGCTCACTGTCTGCTATCTCCTTCATGTCTAGAACAGTATTTCTATGAAGACTGAATGAGTCTTAATTGCTGTGAAATCATACATTAAAAGGCTCTTGGCCAAGAACAGTGCAGAAAACATCAGCTAATCTGGCTGCAAGGTATACAGAGTTTCTGTGAACAAAGACTTGCATAATCCTCCAGAGAAGCTTGTGTCAATTATTTTGTGCAGGCAGACATTGTGAATTTTGGCACGCGTTAGACCCTCTCTGGGGAAGGAAGGGGTTTGTGACGGGATTGTGTATAGGTTCTGGGGGAAAGGACACTCAACACCCTAGGGTCTTTTGAGCCATTTAACTCTTTCTTGGCACTGTTCTAAAATAGTTGTGATGAGAGGCAGAGTGTCCCTCAGAATCCTGAGAGAAAAACAAAGGAATTTCATAGCCTGACTTTTGCTCATGGATAGATAATTGTCAATACAACTTGGTCTCCTATTTTTTCATAGGGTTTGCTGAAGGAGTTTGACCACCATTTGCTCTCAGCTGCAGAAGCCTGCAAACTGGCCACTGCCTTCAGTCCCTACACACCCCTCTTTGTGCTCTCAGCTGTGGTAAGCAGGGGGCAGCCCCTCGCTGAACCTCTTCCCAGTGAGGGAAGTAACCAGGGAGAGGGAAAGGTCTAACCTAAAGTGGGCTTTGTGCACAGCATTAGATAATTGTGATCAGGCCTTATGTATGGAAAGGTTTTATTGGTCAGAGTAGTGACATCCTGGTGGAGGCTAAATTAATTCAGCCTGAGGGTATGATGTTGTCTGCCTTAGAACAACGGTTCTCAAACACATCAGAACCGCCCAAGGAGTCTTTTCAAAATGTACATTCCTGCTCCACCCTAGATCCACTAAATGCAAATCTCTGGGACTGGTACCCAGAAATCTTTCATTTTGAAATACTGCTCAGGTGCACAGAAGGTTTTGGAAGCCACTACTCTATTGTTTTGACTGCTATTAAATAAATGATGTTTTTGTATATAGCAGTCTTATTTACACAGAGAAAATTACTATTCCATGTCCCATGTATAGAATCTCTTTGCTAAAACTAACAACAGAAGTAACAGCAACAACAAATTTATCACCTTTGATCAAAAATTATCGGGCCTGGGGCACCTGGCTGGTTCAGTCAGAGAAGCATGCAACTCTTGATCACACAGTCATGAGTTTGAATTCCACCTTGGGTATAGAGATTACTAAAAAAATAAATAAATAAACTTAAAAAAAAGTATCAGGCCTACAGCAAGATGGTAGTTCAAGCTAATTTCTTACCCCCTCATGTCAACTAATCACTTATAACCCAGTCCCTTCTCCTGATTTACCAAAAAGACTCTAGGTCCTTGACTCAATACTTGATTGTGTATTTTTCTTAGAATATCTGTGGCATATGTTTACTTTCCTATAATACTTCTAATGACTATCCTCCAGGAATGAAGTTTTTCCTGATTCACTAACAGTTTCTAATTCAATGTCTGATTTTGTATTTGGTATTTTCCTCAGAACATCCGTGGCACATGCTTGTTGTCCTATAGTAGTTCTAATGACTGTCCTCCAGAAATGAAAAATTCATATCTGTATGAAGCCAAAGAGGCCTTTGAAATTGGCCTCCTCACCAAGAGATATGATGAACCAGTTACTGGAAAACAAGAGCTTCATAGTCTTCTCAAAGCTGCTTTCGGTCTTACCACAGTACACCAAAGACTCTATGGGGAGACTGAGAAGATCCAGGTAGCAAGTCAGCTCTGTAATGAAGCTATGGGAAAGCTCTACAGTTTCACTACTTCCTCTGGAAGTCAGGAGAGAGAAGCTCTCTCTCAACTGATCTTGTCTATTATCACCCAGGTAAAGGATCATTTACAAATTCAAGGCTTCTCAAATCTAGATGACAAGTCTTATGTTCCCGAGAGTTTCAAGCATGGGTTGGATAAACCTATCTTGCATGGGCATGTGGATTTCCAAAAAATCCTTGGAGCCTATTCACAGCACCACACATCAGTGTGTGAAGTATTTGAAAGCTCTTGTGGAAACAACAAAGATAAACAGAAAGATACAAAAACAGGAGTCTGTATCACTACTCTAAAAACAGAGACAAAAAGCATAGATACTGTGTGTGCCACTGAAGACAAATCACATTTTCAAAATGGCATGGTAATATCTTCTTCCCAAATGGCTAAGAATTGTCAGGAGACTCTCAGAAGGATAGGAGGGAAAAACTGGACCCGTTCTGATGCATTTCGAGTCTCCTTGGATCAAGATGTAGAGACTGAGGTTGAGTCACCAGATCACAGCCATGGTGAAGGAGCTGTTTTGGACAAGTCTCTGAGTGACAGCCATTGCTCTAGTTCTTGGAGCAAATTATCAGGGGCTAGTTCTTCTACAAGTTGGGAGGAAGTGAATTACATCGATGATAGGCCAACCAGAAAAGAGCCTTGCAAAGAAGAACACCTTGTGGATACTCAGTGTTCCACTGCCCTGTCTGAAGAGCTAGAGATCAATGAGGAAAGCAGAGCTGAACATCCACTGTCTTCAGAGCTTCATGGTCTCTCTCTCCAAGTGTCCAAGGATGACAATTTAGAGTCTTCTCAAAGTCAGCAACACAAGCACATGCCCTTGACAGCCTTCTGTCCTCATAACACAACAGGCATATTCTTGGCCTCTGGAGCAGGGCTGTTAGAAGGAGCTCCAGAAGTTGTGCAGAAAGTCAGAAACATGGGATCCAGAAACACTTCTGCTCATTCCAGCCCCCCGTTTGGTTCTGCTTCTTTGTCCTCTTCTAATTCTGGTCAGCCCAAGAACATAACCACATATCCTTTGGCCCGAGAAGAGAGCTTTGAACTAACTGAATTTCCAGAAATCAACTATGATGACAAAGACAGGCATGGGGAAGAAATCAAAAAAGGCACAGGCCTTACATTTAAAGATAGCTCCTCCTGGATTGACCCAGAAGGAGAAACAGAGGAAAAAGAAGATGTGCCCTTAGACTCTCACGTAGTCATGGAGGATTCTCTGGGCAAAAGTTCTATGATGGTGTGTAACTCCTCCACTCTTCATTCGCCTATTCAAACTCCTGACTCTGCAAAGAGCAGCAGCTCAGTCAAAGAGCAGGACATTGACCCTGATGCCTCCACAGTGGATGAGGAGGGCCAACAGCTGGACAGCACAGATCTTCACCCCACCAGTGGACATGGCTCTTCTAGCCTGTGTGCTCTGAGGCAGCTGCATGGTCAGGGGGCTGAGATCCCTGACCCATCTGTAAGCAGTAACGTTGCCTTCCCTGATTTTGGCAAGGACTGCACTACCACAGAGGAAGGAAACAAACCAGGAAACACACTAAACTGCAGCCAGAACTCCAGTTCATCCTCACCGTGGTGGTTGAAATCACCTGCATTTTCTAGTGGTTCTTCTGAAGGGGAAAACCCATGGTCCTTTCTGAATTCCAGTGGAAGTTCTTTTGTTTCATTGCCAGGAATGATAAGGCAAGAGATCCTAGAGGCTCGAACACTGCACCCTGATGACTTTGAAAAACTCTTGGCGGGAGTGAGGCATGATTGGCTGCTACAGAGACTGGAGAATACAGGAGTTTTTAAGCCAAATCAACTCCACCGAGCACACAGTGAGTACAACCTTTTCAGTGGTACAACCTCAAGAACCCTCTGTGTACGGTTGGGGTCTTCTGAGAAGCTTGATATGTAGACCACTTAAAACTCATGAAAGACACAGACCCCTCTTATGCTTTGTGAATACACAGAAAAATATGTACTTTGGGGGTTTCCCTCACTCTTGGTGTGGTGGACTCTAATGGTCTCAAAGACTAGAGGCTTACTCAGGCCACCTTGTGTACTGGGGATCTGCTATGAAGATACACAGGCAGTAAGGCAGACAAGAATCTTACAGGACCAAGGAGCAGTCATCAATCAGAGTTTAAACCAGCTCTGCATGTCATATCCACTCAGCATCTGTCTTTTCCATGGACTCTCATAACCAGTCAGCTGATTTCTGTTTTTCCCCATTCAGATTCTAGGGGGCAGAGTTTGACCTAGTTAAACATCACTCTTCTCTGTGCAGAGGTTTTCGCACCTGTCCACAAAGTTTCTTTCCAGCCAATGGATTGAGCAAGTGCCCCCTACTAGTGCAATCAGCAACTATTTCTTGCTTATGGAACAGCCCACGGTCACTTACCATAGCAGGGAGCCTGGGTTGGGGCCACCTGGTAGTCACTGTGTTTATTATAGCTTAGAAGTGGTGGAGAGACTGGGAAAAAGACAAAAGAAGTTTATTCTCTTAGCCCAGAGGATCACATCATAGCACCCTCCAGGATACTGAAGAATTATTTGAATGAGAAGAAAGAGACAAACTCTGTGGATTGCTAAGCACTGGATACTAAAGTAATAGTTCTCGGGGAGCCCAGGTGGCTCACTTGGTTAAGTGTCCAGCTCTTGATTTCAGCTCAGGTCTTGATCTCAGGGTCCTAGGATCCACCACCCCGAGGAGCACAGTGTCAGGCTCCGCCTTCAGCGGGAAGCCTGCTGGAGGATTCTCTCTCTCCCTCTGCCACTCCCTCTACTCATACACACACACTCTCTCTTTCTCTCAAGTAAATAAATAAACCTAAAAATCAATCAATAAAGTAGTAGTTCTCAATCTTGGTACCATATAAGAATCTCCGGGGGCAGGGGAGGCTTTTTAAAATTTCCAGTGCCTCACCCCTGAGAGTCCAATTTAATGGGTCTGGGGTTTGGATCCAGGCATCGGTATTTTTTAAGGGCTCTTCAGTAAGTTTTTATAAAGACAATGTCAGTAACTTCTGCTTCAAAGTATTCCAGTGTTTTACCTGCTGCCTTGAAGTCACACTAAGATATAGATCAGGTTTCACAAAAAGAAGCGAAATGTTCTACCATAGTAGGGTTTCCCTATTCACTAATCCCTCTCTAGGGATTCTGTAGGTTCAGAATCACATTTCTTAGAGTTAGGTTACTGCTTTATTGTTATCCCTATGTGCCAGTTTGTGGGTAAAAAGCCACATGTACAGGATCTCAGGCCCATTAGGGGAATATTCTTATCCCCAGTGTACAGATTAAAACAGAGAAAGTGCAAAGTTGAGGAAATAGAGCAAGTTATACATTCCTCCATCTTCCTTCCCTCAGTTCACCGCCTTTCTTGGATGTGTGCAAGCAGCTCACCTTCTGTTTCCATCCCCAGCTTCTCTGAGCGACCCAACCCTGGCCACTGTCTTCCCCAGCCTCCAGTCATCTCCTGCCCCAGTCCCAGACCCGTGAGTTTATCTTACTTGAAGTATTTTTCTCTCCTGAGTCTCCAGTACCTTCACCCATTATCATGACCTAGATCCAGGAGGTCCTTGTTCACATCATTTTAACTTGGATCCCAAGATGTTGCATTTCTTCTCAGAGTTCATATCTTTCCCCTCAAAGAAATGCTTTCTTACTAGCCCTGTTCTGCCTTTCCTTAAGGTGGAGACAGTTTTTGCTTTTCCTTATCTTTTCCTTCTTCGATTGAGTAGCATCTTTGTACAGTAGCTATATTTTCTCAAGTAATTCCTGGACTTTCCCAGCTTAAACAAAACAAGTAAGAGAAAATTAAGGTGCACTCTAGTAGGTAACCATGACTTCTGCAGTTGCCAGGAGTCTCTGAGGTAAAGTTATTTCATTTATTTTTATCTATAAGGTCTGGTACCAGTCATAGGTCCCAGGTCCCCCAGATAATTAGAAGAAGATGCAAGCATATATCACTCTTCCAAGATGGTCTCTGGGGCTTTGCTGTTTAAAAAGACTTTATTTTCCACCATTTTTAGACAGAAAATCTGGCCTTATCTTAATCCCTCACCATCACAAGCAAAAGATTTTGTGAATCTTCGTTACATATGCAAAGCTTTACTTTATTGTAGTTCACTAACTTTGTAGTAGTAGTCATAAAAGAGGCTGAAATTTGAG
This sequence comes from Ailurus styani, assembly GCA_002007465.1. Classification (NCBI taxonomy): domain Eukaryota; kingdom Metazoa; phylum Chordata; class Mammalia; order Carnivora; family Ailuridae; genus Ailurus; species Ailurus styani. The sequence continues at coordinate 1,142,763 of LNAC01000148.1, forward strand.
AAAATGTATAAAAAAGCTGAAGATTTCAGGCAATCTGGATTAGGATCTGTGTCGCTTCAACTTTATTCATAAATTATAACATCCCTTTGAAAATAACATCCATTTTTATCTTCTCTTTTTTTCCAGATGCTCTTTTATTAAAATACTCTAAAAAATCAGAATTATGGACAGCCCAAGAAACTGTCGTATATTTGGGGGACTACCTGAGTGTGAAGAAGAAAGGCAGACAAAGAAATGCTTTTTGGGTTCATCATCTTCATCAGGAAGAAACTCTGGGGAGGTATTTCTTTAAAACATCTATGCCACTAATGTAAAATGGGTTAATTATGCCTTTCTGTTAATTAGTCATTTATGAGATTTTGAAAGAGCTGGAAAAGTTGGCCACAATGTATATTTTCAGATTCCTATTCTTCCACCTCCTCCTCCTCATTAATTAACTAATAGTAGTTACCCTGCACTGACCAACATTATGTCAGCCATTTTACACAGATGTATATGATGTGAAACCTCTGAGGGAGACATTGTTATCCCCATTGTAAAGATAAGAAAAATGGAGTTTCTGACCATATGGCAGGACAGAGAACCACCAACACTCCCACTAAAAATGCTGGCGAGAAGTCTATTTCAAGTATGAAAACCACACTTATATGTAAATAAACGAGTCTGCAAAAAAGGTAGGAAACTCCTTTGAGGCTAGGGATGAAATATATCCAGGGGTATACATGCATCCTGAGCTCTTAAGACACCCCCTGTAGACATTCTGAGTGGGGTGGGATGAGGTGGCAGCTAGTGACCAAAGTTTCATGTATGAGGGAATGTTTAGAGATCATCCATACAAAACAGGGATGCAGGAATGGCTACATCCTCAAGGAGAAAGTTGTCTTAAAAAAAAACAAAAAACAAAAAAACCCACCTCCAGGCTCCTGGGTGGCTCAGTTTCTTGTGTCCAACTCTTGATTTCCTCTCACGTCGTGATCTCAGGGTCGTGAGATTGAGCCCCATGTCAGTCTCCTTGTTCATCAAGCAGTCTGCTTGAGGTTCTCCCTCTCCATTTGCCCCTCCCCCTGATCTCTTTCTCTCTTAAATAAATAAATAAATCTTTATTTTTTAAAAAAACTCCACTGAGGTAAACACCTAGAAAATTTTTTGTTTGGCCTTAGTTCTGGATGACNTGATCTCTTTCTCTCTTAAATAAATAAATAAATCTTTATTTTTAAAAAAAACTCCACTGAGGTAAACACCTAGAAAATTTTTTGTTTGGCCTTAGTTCTGGATGACAACTTCAAGCAAAAACTCACCTGAAAAAATTAGTCACCACAGGTGGTCCCCATTGGGTTTGAGGCCTAATTTTACATCATCTGTGTATTTAAAAAGACATATAGGCCAAGAATTTTAAGGTGGACCCTGTTCTTTATCCAAATCCAAATAATGTAAGAAATAAATAGGAAGAGAGGAAATGAGAGAGAGTGAGATATTGGGTGATTCTTAAACTGTGGAAGTGTATTTCTTGAAAAGGTTGTTGATGATGATGATAATAATAATAGAAACATGTAAATATACTTAACAAGTATATATGTGCCAAGCCTTATTTTAAGTAATTAGTATAGTAACTTAGTTAATCATCACAAAACACTATGAGACAAATATTATTATCCCCATTTTATAGATGAGGGAACTAAGGCATAGAGATGTTAAGAAACTTGCTCCACATCACACATCCAAGTGATGAAGCTGTGTGTTATGGGTTGAATGACTTTCTTAACAGCTCTGTACCTCCAGCCTCAAATTCATATGTTGAAGTCCTAACCCATAGTACTCAGACTGTGATCTTACTGAAAGAGAGTCATTGCAGATATAATTAGATAAGATGAGGTTATATTGGAATAGAGTGGGCCCCTCATCCACTATGACTGTTAGTCTTATAAAAAGGAAATTTGGAGATAGACATGCACAAGGAGAATGCATGTAAAATTGTAGTTATGTTGCCACAGAGCGGGGAACCACCAGAAGCCAGGAGAGAGGACTGGAAAACATCCTTCCCTAGTGGCTTCAGATGGAACATGGTCCTGCTGACATCTTGATCTTGGACTTCCAGGCTCCAGAACTGTGAGAGAATCAGTTTCTGTTGTTTAAGTGACTCAATTTATGGCACTTGGCTATAGTGGCCCTAAGAAATTAATACAGAGGGATGCATCATAGGAGGATCTGAGATGGGAAATAAAAGAGAGAATAAGAAATGTGGAAGATGGAATGAGAGGATCCAACATATGTCTAATCAGAAAAAGATAACAGATCAAATAGAAAAAAATTACTATTTAAATAGATAATATCTGATAATTTCCCAAAAGTGCCAAAACACATTTATCTTCAAATACAGGAAATCATAGTGAATCCTAAGTAGGATAGAAAAGGTAGGAGGGAAGAAACCAGAAAGGAAAGAAGGAGGAAAAGAAGGCAGGCAATTATAAATCCACTTCTAGCTACGTAAGTAGTAAAACTTTAGAACACCAAGGATAAAGAAATAATCTTGAAAGCTGTCAAAGAAAAAGGAGTTTACTGCTAACAAACTCTTACTGAAGAAAAATGATGCCAACAAAATGGCATAAGAGGCAGAAAAAATGGGCCTCTGTTCCCAGATTGATGATCCTGTACCTAGGGCTGGAGGTCCCCCTGACAGAATGTTTGGGAACTGCACTGATACCAGGGTTTGCTCAAAGTTCTGAGCGGATTCCAAGCTCCTGCAGGCCCAGCGGTCTGTCCGTAGCAGAAACGCTGGATTACCTCTGTTACAACAACTGCTCCTTTGAGGGCTGCTTTCTCGTGCCGTAGAGGTTCCTCCTCCGCAGCCTCCGCTGTCAGATTGTCTGGGTTTTTTTGTTTTTTTGGTTTTTTTTAAGATTTTATTTATTTTCAAGAGACAGAGTGTGAACAGGGAAAGGGGCAGAGGGAGGGGGAGGAGAGAGACTCTCAAGCAGATTCTGCATTGAGTGCAGAGCCCATCACTGCACTTGATCTCACAACCCTGAGATCATGACCTGAGCCAAAATTGAGAGTTAGACACTTAACCGACTGAGCCACCCAGGTGCCCCTCAGATTTCCTTTCTGATCCCCTGGAGTCTGAATGGCCAAAACTGCAGCCAACTTGGATTTCATGATCCTATTGGACTCAGTAATTTTTTTTTATTGACATATAATGTATTATTTGTTTCAGGGGTACAAGTCTGTGATTCATCCGTCTTACACAATTCACAGAGCTTCCCATTTCACATACCCTCCCCAATGCCCATCACCCAACCACCCCATCCTTCCCACCCCCCCTCCACTCCAGCAACCCTCAGTTTGTTTCCTGAGATCAAGAGTCTCTTATGGTTTGTCTCCCTCTCAGGTTTCATCTTGTTGCATTTTTCCCTCCCTTCCCCCATGATCCTCTGTCTTCTTTCTCAAATTCCTCATATCAGTGAGATCATATGATAATTGTTTTTCTCTGATTAACTTATTTTGCTTAGCATACAACTCTCTAGTTCCATCCATGTCATTGCAAATGATAAGATTTCATTTTTTTTGATGGTGGACTCAGTAATTTCTGGAGAGTGTTTTCTCTAGTTGAGGTCTATAACTCTGACAATTCTCTTTGATTTTTGGAGGTCACTCCAGACACATGCAAATTCTTCATAAATTCACACTGGCTTATAGCAAAAATAAACTCCAGTAAAGTGTGATAGTTACTGTTCTACTCCTTTCAACACTTAATCATTTACTGCCTCATATCTTCTGTCTCCAACTATGCATAAGGCCTTGAAATATACAAATGCTATTTCACACTTTCTTCAAAACTCTCAGGACTAGCGCAGGGCTATGCACATAATAGGTAACGATGGAAACAAGTATTTGTAATCACAGAGGAAGGGCTAGAGGAAGGCTTCAGACTGATTATCTAACCTATTTAAGGCCACGGTGCAGGTAGTAAATGATCTGGTTGCAGAGCCCACACTTTCTAGTGTCCATCCTGGCTCCCGAGGCTCACCAAGGAAGGCTAGACAACTGCCACATTAACTGGACACTTTGTCTATAATCAGCATCATCCTGGGTCCTCAGAAAAACAGAACCAAGAAGATACATATAGACAGAGAGTTATTGTCTGGCATTGGCTTGTGTGATAATAGAGGCCAGAAAAATCTCAAGATCTGCAGTTGGCCAGCTGGAGACCCAGGAGAGCTAATGGCCAAAGGCCAGCAGGCTCAAGACCCAGGAAGAGCTGCTGTTTCAGTTCAAGTCCAAAGATGGGAAAAGACCAGTGTCCCAGCTCAAAGGCAGTTTGGCAGGAGAAATTCTCTTAACTTGGGAGAAGGTCAGTCTTTTTGTTCTATTTTTGTCCTTCAGCTGATTGGACTAGGTCCATCAACATGAGGGAGAGCAATCTGCTTTACTCAGTCTTTTGATTTAAGTGTGAAATTCATCCCAAAACAACCTCACCCAAACACCCAGAATTATGGTTGGTCAAATATTAGGGCACCCTATGGCCAAGTCAAGATGGCAGATAACATTAGCCAACACAGTCAGCCAACATGAATTATGTTCTTTTGTTTAGGAAACCCTTACAAAATTATTTGAGTCATGAGATAAGTCAAGATAATTAACATTGACTGTCCAAGGTAGAGAAAGAGTAATGTCTTCCAAGCATTTTTGCATCTCTCCTTTGCTCTCTGCTCTCTTCCTCTGTGATAAGATCACTTTCGCATTTCTTTTGTGTGTCTTTCCTCTGGTCATAGATATGTTGGGAAAGAATATAAGGAGCAGAAGGGGCTCTGGCACCACTTCGCTGATGTAGAACGGCAAATGACTGCACAGCACTACGTGACAGAATTTAACAAGAGACTTTATGAACAAAAGATTCCAACACAGATATTCTATATCCCATCCACAATATTACTGGTAAGATTAAAGAGGGCACGGGTTTGGTTAAACAGGCCTATAAGTACATTTTTGGTAAGGTCCAGTAAACTCAGTTACCAGACTCCCTCAACTACTTCATCTGCTTCATCTACTTAGAGAGATCTGTAAGAACTATGACATGACCTTCGAGACTCTGCATACATAATTTGGATCTTCCAAGTCACCCTGTTAAGTCTGGTATATGGTCCCACATGGTCAAGTCAGCATTTTTAGTATCCTTTCTTTGTGTCCTGTCTGTACTTTCAAAGAGAGGAGAAGGACCCTAAAGATTATATGGAGTACGAATTATCCCCTCAACATGATACATAAATTCATCTGTTAGTCCCCATCCCCCAGCAACCAAGTAATTTACCAAGTCATAGTTTAAGCACGTTTAGTAATGAAAAATAATTATTCCCTTTTCACTTTCAAATAATTCTAGTTGTTAGGAAGTTCTCAGATCTAGCCCAAATCTGTCTTCCTCTGATTTATACCTATGAATTGCAGCTCCATCTTCTGGGGTCATTGAGACCAATCTGTTTTCACTAAGATATGTCTTTAAATATATAAAGGCAATCATCCATCTCCACTGACTTTTCTCTTATTTGGGTTAAGAATATCCTGCCTTCCCAAATATGTTGGATCCTTAGCTCATTCATACCTAAAGGTTTTTGTTTTGTTTTGTTTTTCTACTTTGGCTAAAGACATTTTTGACCCATATTTTATTATTACCAATAATAGCTATCATCCACTTTTTGCTTTCTTTGTGTCAAGCACTATGCCAGGCATTTAACGCATTAACTCTAACTTTTGAAACAACTTGGCAAAATATATTATACCCACAAATGCTTAAACTGATATTCCAGCCCAGCATTCCAGGCCGTGAATTTTCTATGTGTCCTGACAAGCTAGCTCCCTAGGGTAGGTCACTTCATGTCCTCATTTTTATGTGAGTATTTTAATAAAAGAATAAAAATAATTTTAGGTTCTATCATATGCCACATAAAATGTTAAGCAGTTTACATGCATTTTTCTCATTTTATTTTTTTTTAACAATGCTATAAGGTAGCTACTATTATAGTATCTGCTTTACAAATGAGTAGGCCAAAACCTCCGGAAGTAACAGAGCTCCTAAGTGGCAAAGCCTGGGCTCAAAGTGACATCTACCTGACTCCAAAGCCTGTGGCCTTCCTAGTCATTATGGTCTCCCATTTCTGTTTTTCAGATTTTGGAAGGCAAGACAATAAAGGGATGTATCAGTGTGGAACCTTACATACTGGGAGAATTTGTAAAGTTATCAAATAACGCGAAAGTGGTTAAAACAGAATACAAAGCCACAGAATATGGATTGGCTTATGGCCATTTTTCCTACGAGTTTTCTAATCATAGAGATGTCGTAGTCGATTTACAAGGTATGTGAAATTGGGATTTTTTTTTAATTTTTAGTGTTATCATATGTAAATGTGAGGCCTTGTAACTAGCTCTTTTGGTCATTATTTAATAGATTGTTCAGTGCCTAGACCACTATTTATAATTAAATTGATTGATTTTACTGTAGGTAGCAAATGATGTCTGAAGAAAATGTTTAAAGCTTCTACAAGGGTCTACGGTGTCACAAAATCAGTGAGAAGATCTGGCTCACATTCTGTCGGGGTCAATTCTAGAGCAAATCCATTTTTTTTTAATTTCACCCAAGTATATTTGAATGATGTAGGTTTTTTAATATTGCATGCTCTAGTATGTGGAAAGTCTTTCCACTGTTTCTTTCCTTCAGCTCTTTACCTTTAGTACAAGTGTGATATTAGGTTTCATAATGGGGTCATGATGGAATAGAAAGTTGTGTGCACTCGAGGGCGCCTGGGTGGCTCAGTGGGTTAAAGCCTCTGCTTTCGGCTCAGGTCATGATCTCAGCGTCCTGGGATCGAGGCCCGCATCGGGCTCCCTGCTCAGCAGGGAGCCTGCTTCCTCCTCTCCCTGTCTCTCTGCCTGCCTCTCTGCCTACTTGTAATCTCTCTCTCTGTGTCAAATAAATAAAAAAAAAAAAAAGAAAGAAAGTTGTGTGCACTCGAATCTGACTTTTTAAAAATTTTCTGCATTTATATTTTAATTTTATTTCAGTTCATCTAGTATTTTATTTACCGGAATCATTAGCCAATACTCTTCACTTCATTTAAATGATAAATGAGGTTTCTTGTAACTATTTTTAGAAATGACTCTATGACCACCCCCCAAGATTTTCTCTATCCCCCTTCCATAGCATTTATCATTACTCTGTCATATTATATATTTTACTTACTTATACTGCTAATTAATCTGTCCCACTTCACCATGATGTTAGCTCAGTGAGTATAGTGATTTTTTACTTATTGCTAAATCCCTGGTACTCAAAACAGCGTCTTGTATAGTGTGTATGCTCAATGAATATTTGTTAAATGAACAGATGAATTAATGGATTAGGCACCGAAACCACTTATGATTCATGAAATATTCAATATATTGTGATCTTCGTAATTAAACTAAGTGCATTTTTTTGCTCTCTAACTCCTTGAAAATTGGTGGTCTAGGTATTTCATATTTGACAAATATAATTATCCAATGCTCACTTTCCCTTCTTAAACCAATAATTGGAATACACAATACCAAAGCCCTTAACAGAAACTTATTAATCATAAACTTCAGTATAACCAAGTTTTTAAAGTATCTAAGTCTGTACGTTTTATTTTTCTGAAATACTTTACTGACATTTATAGAGGATTTAATTCTCAGACATATGTATTTCTCTTTTAGGTTGGGTGACTGGTAATGGAAAAGGGCTCATCTATCTCACAGATCCCCAGATCCACTCTGTTGATCAGAATGATGTCACTACCAATTTTGGGAAGAAAGGAATTTTTTACTTTTTTAATCACCAGCATGTGGAATGTAATGAAATATGCCATCGTCTTTCTCTGACAAGACCTTCAGTTGAGAAACCAAATAATTCATAGACTCTCTGGCGTGGTCATGGGATAGGCTTAGTGCTGCTTACTGGTGTGGGGTCCTGCTCTCTTTCCAGGCACACACAGTAGGGCACAGCCCGGTCCCCATGGGCTTAGGCAGGACCATGGGACTAGTTCTAGCCAATAATTTGTGAGACGAATTGTTGAATATCAATTTCAGGCCCATAGGTAATTACCAGTGGAAGCAGAGTTCCTTTCCCTCTCCCACAATTAGCAAAAATATGTCAGGAGATAGCTGCTTATCAGCATAATTCCTGCAGTGAGAGTAACCTGAAAAAAGCCCCCACAAACCATTGTGGACACAAAACAGATGAGAAACAAACTTCTGTGACTTAAGCCATTGAGATTTTAGAGTTTTTTTGTCAGTATCTATCTACGCTGATACTATGGGTATTTTTCTATTGACTTAGGAATTCTCCATATGTATTGAAGAGTTCAGGACATTGTGATACAAGTTCCCATTTTTTTCTGTTTGTCTTCTGACATTTGACTTCATATGAAACTTTTTTTTTCCATGAAGAATTTACTTTATACAGTTGAATTAATTCTTCTTTTATTTTATGGCTTCTATGTCATATGTAGATTCTCCTCCCATGGGCTTCTTCATTTTTAGAGAACCTTTCTAGTATGTTTACATTTGCAGAATGTATAAGGGAAGAAGGGTACATCTTAAGAGGCACGACAGTCCACTCCTTGCACCACACAGATCTGCTTCACACACGTGTGGGGAGCAGCTCATCCATGATCTTGTTACAAGAAATTGAATAAAAAGATATTGGTGAGGTATTCCCTTACCAAGGTTAGTCTTTGGGGACGCAACTGGTTTTCACTCTTCCCCTCCTCTACTATTCAGTCTAACTGTCCCTCATTCTGAAGTATTACTTCGGCAAGTCTTGATGGCTGATCTGGTAGTATGATTCAGACCTCCGTACCTGAGGTTTCTGCATACTTGATAGAACTTTCTCAGTGTGGGGTTATGGGGCACCTCCGTCCACAACTGCAGTTGGGGCAAGTGAGAACCAAGAACCGTTTAGATCTCCTGCTGTGGAGGTGTTGTTGACCCACACTCCAGCTTCACGCCCTCTGGATCACAGTGAAGTCACACTCCCCAGCATGCTCTCAACCAGTGACTCAGCAAGGCCAGGAATCCAGGCTCCAAATACTTCAGACAGGTGGCTGGACACAAGGTCTTCCCAGTGGCCTGAGAAAAAGCTTTCTGACATTCCGTTGTCATCTGACACTTTTCCTGCCCAGTCCTCCTTTGCCCTCTCCTTTCACTGGTACCTACATATCCCTCTTCCCACCACTTAGCCTTGAGAGTCATTTCTCCCAATAAATATCTCATGTGTTTAATCCCTTTCAGGCATCTGCTTCCTGAACAACCCAAACCAACACAAGTTTCTTAAAGAAATGGAAAAAACTTCATCCTATTAATAAAGAGGAAAAATCATATCATCCCCAAAGATGCAAAAAAAAAAAGTCATTTAATAAAATGAAAATCAATTCACGGTAAAAAGCTCTTTGTAAGATAAGCATAAAGGAAAGCCTTCTAAACCTGATAAAGGGATTTTTTTCTAACTTTAAAAAAAACAACAATATCATAATTAACAGTGAGGCACTTAACTTTTTCTATTTGAGAAAAGGAACAAAACAAACTTGCTTACTATCCAAACCCTATTTAACATTTGTGAAAAAAATTAAAAATATGTATATTGATGTCTGACCCTGGTTTCTGGCACAGGGCTCCTAAAAGCCTTGTAATTCCCTAAGTGATAAGAGCACTAGGAGCATCTTTTGCTCTAATTTTGGTCTCTGACTCCAGTGCTACGGAGAGCTCCTAAATCCCTTGAAATCTCCTGAGTGATAAGAGTATCTTTTGTTTTAATGAGGCCAATCTTGATGAACTCCTAGATAGCTTCTGGATAAGGACTAATCACCAGCAAGACCACACCATGATCAGAAGCTTGGAACTTTCAACCTCACCTTCCATCCTCCTGGAAGGGGAGAGGGACTAGCAATTGAGTTAGTGATTAATCATGTCTACATAATAGAGCCCCCATAAAAATCCCTGAATTACCAGTTTCAGAGAGCTGCCCAGGTGCTGAACGACCTGGAGGTCCTGGGAGGGCGGTGCAGCCTCAGAGGGCAGGCAGCTCCATGTCGGTGTTGCTCCCCCATACCCTGCACTATGCATCTCTCCCACCTGAGGTTCATCTATTTCTTTCATCATATGCTCTTATAATAAACCAGTGAATAACTGTTTCCCTGACCTTTGTGAGCCACTCTAACATAGTATCAAACATGAGGAGAGGGCCAAGAGAACCCAATGACCATTCAGTAAGAAGTACAGGGAATTGCAGGGTCATAGAGTTTTCTATTTTAATTTTTTGAGGAATCTTCACACTGTTTTCCAAAGTGGCTACACCAACGTGCATTCCCACTGACTGTGGAAAGAGCCAAGGTGCCCTTCAACAGATGAATGGATAAAGAAAATATGGCACATATATACAATGGAATATTACGCAGTCATCAGAAAGGATAAATATCCAACTTTTGTATCAACATGGACAGGTCTGGGGGAGATTATGAGTGAAATAAGTCAAGCAAAGAAAGTCAATTATCACATGGTTTCACTTACTTGTGGAGCATAAGGAATTACATGGAGAACATTAGAAGAAGGAAAGGAAAAGTGAATTGGGGTAAATCGGAGGGGGAGATGAACCATGAGAGACTGTAGACTCTGAGAAACAAACTGACGGTTTTGGAGGGGAGGGGGATGGGAGGATGGGTAAGCCTGGAGATGGGTATTAAGGAGGGCATATATTGCATGGAGTACTGGGTGTGGCATATAAACAATGAATCTTAGAACACTGAAGAAATAAAATAAAATTAAGATGTTAAAAAAAAGAAGAAGAAGAAGTACAGGGAACACCCGGGACTGCTGAGGTGAGGGAGTCTTGTGAGACTGAGCCCTTAGCCTGTGGGATCTGATGCTATTTCCAGGTAGAGTGTCTTAGACATGAATTGAATGATGGGACATCCAGCTGGTGTCAGAGAATTAGTGTGGAGAGAAAACCCACACCACTAGTTTCAGAAGTATTGTGAATGTGGTGCTAGTGTATGTGAGTAAAGGAGAAATACAAAGGAGTTTCCCCCTCTAAAACATTATAGAAGAATTCCAGCTAATGAACATAGAAGGAATGACAGAATTAGGAAATCACCATACATCCCTTAAAGAAATAATGGACCTGGGCAAAAAATCATTGATAACCGTTAATACTATTAGGAGAATAGTTGATGAGGAGCTTTATAACGGAGAAATCAGGCTGATGTTACTTATTTTTCAATCAATTGTATCACCAAAAGTGGGACAATAAAATCAATGATAAAATAACACTTTGGGGATAATTAGGGATTTTTAGTGTTTAACTGAGTGTTAGATAAAATTAGCGAGATAGTATCTTAAAACAATACTAAAGCCAAAAAGCGAAAAAAGTGAAGGTGCAAGTGAGAAAAGCTTGCTTCTTTCTTGATAATGTTGAAGCAGGCAAAAGGGTACATCGGGATTCATTATACTAGTCTTTTTCCTTTTGTATATATTTTTAAATGTCCACAATTTTTTTTAAATTAGAAAGTCATAAAAAGGAGAAATACCAAGGATTATCCAAAGAGTGGGTAGATAGAGATGATAAAAACTATGATTTGTATCAAATAAGCTAATCAGAAAAGAATATAAGAAGAAGGAGTGGTCAACAATGTAAAGTCCCACAGAAAAATCAAGAAGACGTAGAGTATGTACTGGGTGAGGGCCTGAGGATAATGAGGAGAGATGGCTGACAGCAAAAACAAGTCATTGATTGACAGAGTGGCCTTCTGGATGTTGAAGAATAGAGATCAGTAAACTATGGCCCTTGGGTCAAATCCTGCCACCACCATTCCAAGTCTTATTGGAACACGGCCATACTTGTTGAGTTACATATTATCTGTGGCTGATGTTGTGTTACAGCTGCAGAGTTGAACAGTTGTGTCAGAGTCTGTGTCCTACAAAGTCAAAGATATTCACTATCTGGGCCTTTACCAGAAAGGTTTGTTAGCCCTGGTGGTAGAAGATGAAATCAGAAGTAAAGGTCAGGATGTTCACATTTACAAAGAAATATGGTTGTCCCCACCAACACAAAAGAAAAGAAAGTAAAAACAACAATGGATGGAGAAATTGGAAATTAGAGGTGATAAAGAAGAAAGTTGATGAAAAGCATGTGTTGGAGCCCTCTTTTCTTCGTGAAGTCAAAACTCTAGGCTATCCGTTGAATGAGATGAGACTAGCAACAACAGGACTTTAAGAGGAGGGAAGGTTATGAAACAATGCACATGTCTGCATCATAAAGAGGAGAAATAGTACAACTGAGGGAAATTCACGGAAAATTGCATTTTAAAAATCTCTTTAAATTGTTATTTATTTATACCAACACCAACATACCCAACATCTGGCTTAAGAAATTAAATGTAACACTAATGTTGAAGACTCCAATGGACCTTTCCCTAATCTTCACCTCCTCTTCTATGCAAGAAGTAATCACTACTCAGGAAGTATTGGTTATCATTCCCTTTAATGTGGTTGCACATTTACTTTTATTTAATGTTGTTATTCATTTATATTTTGAATAAAAGCAGCAATAAATATCCAGTGTTAGATTATTTTTTAATATTTCTAAGGTTTGTATAAATACAAAAAATACCAGAAACATTTAAAATGAGCCAGATTGGCTTTACAGAATATGAAAAATATGGTCATTGATATTTAACATTTAATAGAAAGGTTAACGAGCACTCTAGGCATCATTCAAGAAAGAATTACTGAAATGCAAGGTAAATGTGAAGAAATTAACCAAAATGCGGCAGAAAAAAAATACAAAAGAAAAAATATGAGATTTGGTGGAAAGAAGGAGAGGTCCACTATCACCTAGTGGGGGTTCTAGAAGGAGAAAAAGAGAATGAGGGAGAGAGAATTCTCTCAAGTGAAGAAAATGAATCAAGAAGGACATGAACGATTGTGTCAAATAATGCGTATAGATAAGAAGAGTATTGTGAGTTAAGTTGTTTACTAGTAACCTTGATGTGAGCAGATATAGCTGAATATTGGGAGTGAAGGCCCAAATGGAAAGACGCGTTCATTTTTTATTGCTGCATAACTAATTACCACAAACTTAGCAGCTTAAAACAACACACAATTATTATCTCACAGTTTCCTTGAGTCAGAAGTCTGGGCACAGCTTAGCTGGTCCTCTGTTCAGTGTCTCCCAAGGCTGCGATCAAGGGGTTGACCAGACTACATTCTTATCTGGAGGCTTGGCAAGGGAAGAATGAACTTCCAAGTTTACCAGCGTGTTTCAAAACTCATCTCCTTACAGTTGTAGGACTGACATCCCCACTTTTTTGCGAGCTGTTAGCTAGAGGTCCAGCTCAGCTCCTGGAGACCATTGCAGCTTCCTGCTATAGGACCCCCTCACAGGCCATCTCATTAGCTGAACACCTTTGAGACCAGCAGAAGGGCATCTCCCTTCTTCCCAGGAAGCAAAGAGTGAGTTTTATGGAACATAACTTAATCAATGCATAACTTATGCAACATGACTTACTCAAATCAACTTAATCTGTTGGATAGAAGCAACTCACAACTTCTACCCACCATCAAGGGGAAGGAATTACAAGGTACAAGGGTATGATTCATTGGGGGTTATTTAGGGTACATCTACACAGAAGAGTTTAAGTGAGAAATGGAGGAAGAGCATATGGAATACTGTGTGAATTATTCTTCAATAGAGATTTAAAAAATGGGGTGGTGGGTAGTGGGGGAAGTGGAATCAAGAGAGATACAGGATATTTTTTATACAGATGGGAGAAGTCACAGCCTACTGATGGGAGAGTTACAGAAAATAATGAGGAAATGATGGTACAGGGGAAAGAGAATGGGGAATTGTGGGTGCACTGCCCTTGAGTAGTCAGGAGGGATGGAATCCAGTACACAAATGGATGGGATGGTATTAGACCAAAGCATGGGTCATGTATCCATGGTAACAGGTGAGAAGACAGACTACTAGAGTGCATTACTGAGGGCATGAATAGGTATAGTAGGTAGAACTGTGTGGATAATCTATACGGCATCCTTCAGTCTAGCTCTTCTTGAATATAGTTATTTCTCTGTCCCCATGACCAGAACCTTAATTGAGGTCTGTGTGATCTCTTGCTCCCACTGTTGCCCTACATCCTCCTCAGAGACACCGGTGATCTCTCTTAAATACAAATCTTACCACATCATTAACTTGCTTTTAATTCCTACCATGAAACACAAATAAGAGGTAAAAGAATAGAGAAAGAATGTGAACAGGGAATTCACGAAGAGGAAATTCTATTTTCACTCACCAAATTGTGAATATATTAAGAGGTAATAATTCTGGAAAGCTTGGAAGAAATTCTTTTATAACTGATGATAGGAATGTGCATTACAGGAATCTTTATGGAAAGGAATTTAACATTATATGGTGTCCATTCTTGGACCCACTAATGCTATGACTCTCTAATGAGGAAATAATCAGAAATGTGAACAAATACAAGTGTGCTGATTGTAAATTTTACTCGTGATTGTAAAAAAATGAAATAATTTAAAATTTCAAGAGTAAGGGATTAGTATTACATAATTCATCCACAAATGTTATCCATCCATTGAAATTGTATGTATTCAAAAATAATTGTATATAAATTTTTTAAGGATTTTATTTATTTGTTTGACACACAGAGAGGGAGCACAAGCAGGGGGAGTGGCAGGCAGAGGGAGAGGGAGAGGCAGGCTTCCCACTGAGTAAGGAGCCCATGCAGGGCTCAATCCCAGGTTTCCAGGATCATGACCTGAGCCAAAGACAGATAACCAACCAACTGAGCCAGCCAGGCACCCGCATATAAATTTTAAAGTAAAAAAAAAAAAAAAGAAAGGAAAGCATTTGTAATATTGATCCCAATATCAGTACATATGTGTATGTAAGTAGAAAAAATAATACATAATATATGGAAATGGTTATTATATTTTTCTCTAGCTAGTGAATTTATGATAGCAGGCTTAATTTTCTTCTTTGTAGTTTATATTTTCCAAATTTTAGAATAAGCATGTACCACTTATATCAACAGATGTATTTAATATGAAATTTAAATGGTTCTCTTTTTTAATAGAAAATCCACATTATCAGATAAGCTATAGGGCCCATCTTTCTCCTCAGCCCATCACGCCTCCTAGCCTTGTAATGTACTCTCTAGAAACACTGAACTGCTAGTGGATTCAGTTTGAGGTCAACCTGCTTCCTCCCACCCCCCTACAAGCTGTTTTATCCCTTGATGACTGTTTTCATGCTTTTCTTATGCCTACGGGACAGTCACCCCCTATGTTTCTCTCATTCCTGAAGACTCACTCAACCCACATTTCCTAAAAAAAAAAATCTTTTATTCCCACTCTCTTTTTCTCCACAAACTAAATAAACGATTTATTAGTTTATCCATTGATGTCCCAAAATAATCGCACAACTCTCACTGCACAGTTACCGTGGAAGCTAATATACACTTACGTCATATTATCTACACTATAGTTGGATTATAATTATCTATTATTTTATTTTTTATTTATTTTTATTTTTTAATTTATTTTTATTATTTTATTATTTCTCTGTTCCTGCTTGACAAATGAATCCAAAACTTGGAGGCTGTGAATAACAAAGGATTATTATATACAGAAGACTTTAAAAGGCTATTAGCTTGAAGTTTCCCCAGATCGGAAATTGGGGAGTGGCTTTGCCAGATAGCACTGTCTCAGATTCTCCTTAAGTTTCCGTCACAATATCCGCTGGGGCTGCAGTCATCGGAAGGCTTGACTGGGACTGGAGCTTCTGCCTCCAAGCTCTCTCGTGTGACTGTTAGCAGGAGGCGTCTTCCTTGCTGGCTGTTGGCCAGAGGCCTCGGTTCCTCTCCATGTGGGCCTGTCCTTAGCACAACATGGCAGCTGGCTTCAATCAGAGTGAAAAATCCAAGGGAGAAAGAGAGACAGGAGTGACAACCTCCGGAGTGACACACCATCACCTCTATATACTATGGGTCACCCAGATCACTGTGGTACCATATGGGAGGAGACCAAAAGGGCATGAATATCAGGGATCATTAGAGGCTGGCTTGGAGGTCATTCTATTTCACCAGCGTAAAGGGAGCCCTTTGTACCCCTGGCACTTGCTTATATTACTGTCTGCTTAGCAGTTGGTACTTAGTTCATTTTTGTTTAAATAATTGAATGAGGGCGCCTGGGTGGCTCAGTGGGTTAAAGCCTCTGCTTTCGGCTCAGGTCATGATCTCAGCGTCCTGGGATCGAGGCCCGCATCGGGCTCTCTGCTCAGCAGGGAGCCTGCTTCCTCCTCTCCCTGTCTCTCTGCCTGCCTCTCTGCCTACTTGTAATCTCTCTCTCTGTGTCAAATAAATAAATAAAATCTTTAAAAAAAAAAAAAAAAAAAAAAAAAAAAAATTGAATGAATAAGTAAATGCTAATTCTATGCATTTTAAATGCTCAGTAACTGCTTATTAGCTAACCACTTCTTGCTACATAAGGCAAGAGGCTAATAAGGATTATGTCTTAATTACAAAAGAATGTCTGAGCTCTCCAGACTTTAGGAAGCCATTCCATAACAAGGTAGGATATGGGCAGATAAGTGGATGAACAGAAGGATGGAAAGTTGGAGGGAAAGAAAGACAAATAGAATATACTCTGTTGTACTTCTAATTTATAAAGAAAATTATTTTGCTTCCTTACATTTAAGCTTTTCTAATTTCCTCCCCCACTCCTATTCTTTAATGCTTATTTCTCACAGCAATGTGACCACTGGGATATTTTCAAGTAACTTCTAGAAAAAAGCCCATTATCATGTTTCTAAATTAAATAAATAATTTTTATTTTACTCTTTCATGTGTAGTGTCAAATGACAATATATAAAAAGCTGAGTTTCAGGAGTTGGATTCAACTTCAAGAGACTTAATTTTTCTCCCTTCAGACATCAGAATTAGCAGGCTTTTGTTGCTGTCTTTTGGCACTGCTATTGTTTTGGAGATGATGTTTGTCCTGTGTAGTTTGGTTATACAGACATCCTCTGCCCGAACTGTTCAGTAGAAACTAGGTGTAAAGTGTAAGAAGCAAGAGCGAGAGAAAAAAAAAATAAATCTCTTTATTATGGTGCATAAACCTTCAGTGTGAGGGAGCTTTGCAGCTGCACAAGGAGAAAAATGCATTCAAAACGATAATGCCAGTGTGAATAATCCTTTCTCGAATGCTGCTTGCAGACTGCTCCAGCTTTGTCAGGTGAACTTGAACCGGGCCATCAGCTTTGCCCCCATTCCCATTGCACACTCTGTCTATCACCCCGGGGCATTCACCATCTTGACTGTTGTTTAAAGAGAACAAGCAATCCATCATTGAACCAGGGAGTCACTTTCTCATAGAAAAGTAAAATCAGCATGTGACACGACTCAGCCCTAGTGTTTTGCAGATTAAAATGATACATGGCGACTCACGTGTTAGTAGGAAGATTAAGTCGGTTATCTTGTTCCGCTGCTCAGACAAAAGAATCCCCCTCAAGCTGTAAGTGGGAGCTTTACAGAAGCTGAAAAAGTTGGACCCCACTGTATGGTGGTAAAACAGAATTGAACAAGAAGACAGAAAAAGAATGTTATTAACATCTCCACACCTTCCCCGCAGAAGATGGTACAAAGAAGAGTCCGTCCCGAAAAGGGGGAGCTGTTAAATCTTTGCAGAAGCCTTTACAGTTTGAGATGTCAATTTTGTGACCAGAGACACACACACAATTTATTGTCTGACTGCCTCCTCAATTGATTTAAATATAGTGAAATAAATGAGCAGCCGCTGGCCCGGGGGCAGTTTGCTTCATAAGAGTAAGTTGCAAATCCTGCAGCTACAGTATCAAGTTATTAACACTGTTATTCCATTGTATAATCTACACAGTAATAAAATTTTAAATGAATCTCCTACAGAAATGAGCTCACAATGGACAGCCTGTAATTTACCAAGCCCAGGCAAATATTGATCATATAACAGAAAATAGCATTTTTTAAATAATTGAATCTGTAACTGTTATATTTGTTTTTACAAAGTAGTTTTCAAAAGGAGGCAGACAAAAATAAGTATGAAAGTGTTTAATTTTAGATTAAATAAGTGCATTAATTAAAATTAGTGTATGAAGAATCCATTTCTTTCTCATGAATTATTTTTTAAAACTTAAAATAATTTTAAACTTTAATATGTGTTTTGCCATTTAGATCTTAACACTGTAAATGACGCTGGTTAAAGAGAAAGAATCCTGTGTTTTCTTTCAGGTTCTGGTGAATTTTAGGAAACAACTGTTGTTGCCAAATGCTTTCTTAAAATACAGACCATTTTTCTAGTTGAAGGGATTTGGAATCAAAGAATGCGTTATTCTGTTACTTCTAACTAAATTTTCAAACATTGCTCATCTATCGCCAGCTAGATGTATGTTATATAAGTGTTCTGTAAGAATAAATGAGAACCCTAGAAATATGTATGTTTTCTCTGCCAAGGACAGAGACCAGATTTAACCTTCTTTTCCTACACAAATCACCAGAAAGGAGAGGACTGTTTAAACACTTTTGTTAGACATTTGACATGGTCTTTTCCAAATAACAGAAGGACCCACAGCGACTGGCTTTGAGGGGCCGTGTTCCCAATGTGCTTTCAATAGGGAACATTCTCTCTGGGCTGAGCACCTGGATCATGTGCAACGTTCCCTTGGGCGGGACAGCAGTCACGGAGCCACCTGCATCAGAGAGGATAGTCGATGAGGGACAGGAGCCTCTGGCCAGCTGTAGCCTTCCCCAGCCTGCAGGGCATATTGGAGCAGGAGCCAGGCCAGGCCAGACCCACACCCGGGCATCCATCTGAGTGGCTGTCCTCTTTGCTCCACCATACACAACTTAGCAAGAACCTTCAAGGGGATAAATAAAGGGTAAGAGCAATGGAGCCCAGGGGCCTTTGAAACATGCCTGTGCAAAGACTTGAAGGCATCAACTCTTCTGACAAACCAGTTTAAAATATCAGAGTCCCAGGACTTTCAGACAAGCACCAGACAACCTATTTCAAAATAGACCTAAGCTCATCCCCTCCCCCCATCTCCACTTGGCCCTCCATCGCAGCGGCATAGCCTCTGCACTGGGCTGAGAAAGGGCGGACACTCGATAGAGATTCTTCCTAAGTATCTGGGGACAGTGTGATCTCGTAGAAAGGTGATATAAACTTGACATCTGTAAAACTCTACATCGCCAAGTACTAGGTTTGGTTTGGTTTGTTTTGTTTTCTACACTCAACGCTTGGTTACCAGAAAGGAGGGAAAAAATGCAATCACAAAGAAGACTGTTGGGGCGCCTGGGTGGCTCAGTCATTAAGCATCTTCCTTCGGCTCAGGTCATGATCTCAGGGTCCTGGGATCGAGCCCCACATCAGGCTCTCTGCTCAGCGGGAAGCCTGCTTCTACCTCTCCCACTCCCCTGGTTTGTGGTCTCTCTCTCTCTGTCAAATAAATAAATAAAATCTTTTTAAAAAAAGAAGAAGAAGAAGACTATTGCTTCAGATTCATCTTATATAGGCCGGTAATAAGTTTATGGTTGTTCAGTGGCTACATGGCAACTAATTAATGACTGGGCGATAGACAGCTCCCAAATGCCCTGAACATCAGGAGAATGCCAGACTTTGTCATCAGTAACCTAAAAATTAAGTTATAATACAGACCAAGATGAATTAAGTGCTTGGTCATTTGGTGTATGTCACCTGTTTTACTGCCCTGACCGTTTTTGAAAAGGTGCCCAAAATGCTATGTTCAGAACTATCTACCGACCAGAGTGCAACTCAAGTGTTTTTAAAACATAAACTGAAAAAGGTACTTGAGGAAAGTTAATATTTTATAAATGTTGAAGTTCAAGTTATCAAGAAAATATTGTTTTCAGGAAGCATTTTATAATTGAATAAATTTGCACAAATAGCTGATTTGTGCAAATGCTAGAAGAGAGAAGGGACCTTACTAAAAGGTCTGCATATTTATTGTAGTGTTTTCCATTGGAAGGATTAATTATCTATGCCACTCCGCTGAAAATGGCTTCCCTTCTGCCCCTGCAAAACAACCGTTCAGTGGTTTTTCTCTTTCAAACTCCAACAAAATCTTGTTTCTTACGAAAAGAGGTAAGCCTCAGAGAGGCACCTAAGTCTAAATTCAAACGTGTGATCTTTAGGGAAATACACTCACTTTTTTTTTTTTTTTGGCGAAAACTATTTAGAAATCTCGAGTGTGAATAGCTGCTTCTCAGTTGGAAAGGTCACTCTGAGTGCACTGTCCACAGCATTAACTAGAAATGACCCTTGTCATCACTCTCAGTATGTGGGACAGAAGAAACAAATGAAAAGACACACCCAAAAGATGGTTTCTAGAATAGGCCACTTGGATAATAGATGAGATGCTGTACTCACGGGAGGCATGGGCCTCCTGAGGCATTGTTCCTGCTGTGCATTGTAGTGTGCTGGGTGGCTTCGAGATGACAAGGCCACAGGGAACCACAGAGTCTCAACTGGACCGGCATCCCAAAATGATGGAAATGCTGTCTAACTTTCAAATCTCCCGACTGAAAACGCTCCTTTAGTAACACAGATCAAGTTTTTTTTTTAAAGATTTTATTTATTCATTTGACACAGAGAGAGAGATTCCAAGTAGGCAGAGAGAGAGGAGAGAGGAGGAAGCAGGCTCCCTGCTGAGCAGAGAGCCCGATGTGGGCCTTGATCCCAGGACCCTGGGATCATGACCTGAGCCGAAGGCAGAGGCTTTAACCCACTGAGCCACCCAGGTGCCCCCACAGTTCAAGTTTTGGTTTTGCATTTTCCTGACAACATATTCCTTTCTGTGCACATTTTTTCGGGCAATAAATCAAAAAAAATGTTTTCATCAAATGATGTCCGCACAGTTTTCTCCCCCTGCTAGGTAACTGCTGTCAGGAAAGACTTCACCAAGCAGAACGTGCTTTGTTCTTGCCACAGGAAACAAAGAGTTAAGTGAGAGAGCCAGCTGGTTGCTTGCCAGGGCGGTGAGAGAGGAAGAGCATCCCGCCTTCCCTTTTCTTCCCATACCGCCAAGCTTCATCTTCTACACTCCCATCCCCCTCTCCTGCCTCCTCCCACCTGCCCCTTTCTTCGTCCCTAAGACCAAAAAAATCCAAATTAAAAAGCAAGGACTTCTGACACCGACGTTATTCATGGGGCTACACCTATCGTCTGGTCTTTCCTCTTCTGCACAATACTTACACATCAACTCGTGCTCAGTCCCTTCTGGTTCTACTTGCAGTCGCTCTCATGAGGCCTCCTGGAAACACAGGGGGCACGGAAATCATGGGAAGAGGCCCTAGCTCTGCTGTGCACCGGAAGAGTAGCACCGGGTTCTCAGAGCCTCAGAGTTGCTGTACGTAAAATAGGTATAAAAAGACACACCTAGAGATGCTGTCGTGAGGGCTAGAGATAATGCATGTGAAGGATTTAGCACCATAACCAGCACATTTTGGTGTTCATTAAAGGATAGGGCTTTACTATCATTATATCCACTCTCTTTCCCCAGTGCTGCCCTGCAGAATCCATTTTCCCCAATCCCACTCTCACCAACTTTGGTGGCCAAGACCACTTCCCTGTGTGTAACCTCAGAATCTCCCCCAGACTTGGGTGGGTCCTGGTCCTCGGGACAAGTCATATCTGATCAGGGTGGGAGTGGGAAATGCAAATAACAGCACCAATGACAACAGAACTAGAGTCTGTTCGTGTATTTACTGATGCTTATTCATCATTATAGTGTCATCTTGAAATATCATTGAAACCATGTCAAGTTGCTGTTTTTGAAGTCAAAATCATCTGATATTGGCAAGTTCATATGATTTCAAATTAAATAATAAACAAACATGATCCTCTCATTTTCTCTCTCTCCAACCTCATTCCCAGGTAATCCTACATCCTCCAGCCTCACCTGACTGCGGGGCCCCAGATGTGGCGGGGCCCCAGATGTGACGGGCCCTCCCACAACTGTTCTCCAGGGTTCTTCGCTGTGCCCACAATATCTCCCCCTACCTCCCCTTGGAAATTCTTGTCAGTCAAGACCCCACGCTTGTCATTTCTTCAGGGAGCCCTTCTCTGGCCCTTCTCACACTCACACACACACACTCACACACACACACACACACACACACACACACACAGAGGCTCCATTACACTACATCACAAACCTTCAGTTGCACAGGAACTTCTCGTTTATGAATATGCCTCCCCTATCAGATTATGAGCACATGAAAGCAGAGATCAAGAGTTCATTTCATCAGCGCCAAGTCCTAGGCTAGCACTTGGTTGTTAATCAGGCCTTGCTGAATGAAAGAAGTAAATCATTGAAAATCACAAGATTAATGAAGAGTGTAGTTTTGTGATTGGCCCGCTGTGCCATAACTCTTGGTGGAATACAGTATTTAACGTTGTGCCATGCACATAGCACGTGTTCCATAAATGTTTGTGAACTGAATGAATGATGGCAGGTGAAAAATCTCTTAATTAGATCCAGAGGGTCCTCTTTATTTGTACGATTCAAATAAGAAAGGCGTTCTCAGACACTGAAAAAGCTATGCCAACATCTTTGTCTTACAAAAGACTCATCTGAATGATAATGAGCGTGGAAAATGGATTAGCTCTTGGGTGGACAAGGTTTTTTTTTGTTTGTTTATCTGTTATTTGTTTTGGGTTTTTTTTTCCTGCATGCAATAGTAAAAATGCTTGAGTGCCCCATCATTTAGGAGATTCAGTCCCCTCTTATTTTTCATGGCTTTGATTTTAGTATTTATTTAAGAAAATTAAATTATCTGTGGGATGCAAATTAAAATTGGCAAAAATTAATGGTTCCTTGTATTTATTAATGTTGATTTTTACCATTATTTTATATACCTGCTAATTAGACAACTCTGGAGAATTGATTACCATCTGTTCTTGGATCCTAGTGATAAGGCATAATTATCATTATGCGTACTCTACCACTGCGTGGCCAAAATGTGTTAGTAATCTAATTTTTAAAGATGATTAGTTGGGGAACCTGACTGGTTCAATCAGTAAAGCATGTGACTCTTGATCTTGAGGGTCATGAGTTCAAGCCCCACATTGGGAATAGGAGATTATTTTTTTAAAAGATGATCAATAAACATTGCTAACTCACATTATATATAATATGTGATATGCTTTAGATAAAGCATGAATTATTTTAGAAATACAGAAGGTCTAATTTATTGGTCCTGGCTCAGAAACCATGTTTTTAAGTGCCTTAAGAATGGTATTTTTCAAGGTGCATGAATTAAAGAAAGAAAATGAAAATATGGTGGATAAATAATAATGATGATAAAACAACAGCAACAACAACCATTTATGGAATATCTACTCTGCACCAGACGCAGTTCTAGTGACTTCACACGTGCTTTTTCTAATCTTAAAATCTTTGAGTTTGACACTATTAGTCTTCTTTTAACCCTTGCATGGGGGTGATGAAGAATGACCCTGAGATTAATCAGGAAAAAGCCAGAAAACAGTGGCAGCATTTTGGTACAGCAAGGTTAAGTGCCTGTTATAATTTTATAATGTGCCCTTAATCCCAATAATGTTTATCTGCTAAAGAAGGAAGTAAATTCTTTAATTCATGTACCACGTTTTTTCATAAAAACCTAAGCCCATTCTTTCAAGCCATTTTAGACATGCTTGGAAGCCTGTCTTGTTCTCCCCCAGAAACTTTTATTATGTGAGTGGTACTCTCTTCACACCCTTTCGGTGCATTTGTGGCATCATCAGTCTCGACATCCAAATTTTGCAGCTGCAGGCTGGTCACAGTAGGGGGAAATTAACTATTGTAACAACATAGACTCTTCTGTTCCATGAGTACCATACATCTCTCCATTTATTTAAGTCCTCTTCAATGTTCTCATAAATGTTTTCTAGTTTGCCTCATGCACATCTTGTCCATATTTTGCTATATTTACCTTTGAGTAGTTTACATTTTTTATGCTATTGCACAAAGTGTTACTTTCTTATTTCAAATTCCAATTCTTCTTTAACAGTTCATGGAATCGTACTTGAAGTGCCATCAGCAAGATGGCAGAGTAAATGTTCTCTACCTTCAGCCCTCCACAGTGTACCGATTTTGGCAGTCACCCACAGACAGGAGTCCATTCATGGGAGTTCAGGAGTCCAGGAGAGGAGTTGCACACCATTATAGCAAAAGAGTCAGAAAATAGATGCATTGAAGAGGGTAGGAGGAACAGTACCGCTTTGCCTCCATCACTCTTCCCCCAGGCAGGCCAGCTCGGTGCCAGGAGACACCTCTGCAGACATGATTTCTCCCACAGGGAAAACTGAAAACATGTGACTGAGAGCCTGGCTTTCCTAGCCATGTAGTTTGCTACCCAAGACACCCACTTCTTTCTCACCGCCCCCAGATTACTGAGATGATTGGCAAGTAAGGGGTTGGAAGAAGTTAAGAGTATAGCAGCCAGGGATCTGAACTCATCAAAGAGATCCTACTAACTGCTTCATGGGTTTTCTGTCTACTAACCAGTTCACAAACTCCGTTAGGAAGCCCACTACCAAAAACTGTGTGTGCCTCAAATGCGGGGCCCCCAACTGCTCCACATCCATTCCCAATATTCCCTGTGCATAACCCTACACTCCTGTCTTCCTGCATGGCCTGCTCCCATGGACAGTGAGAAGGAGACTTTGCAAATGACTAGCAAGCACACACAAAAAGCCAGACTAACTCCATGAGATTAAAAGAAGACTTGAAAGCATTTCAGAGCACTGCCCCAGGGGAAAACAGGAGACCCTAAGCACCCAGCCTGATTTTGCTGAGTTGAGAGTTGTATAATCTTAGTTATTTCCCCCAAGAAGAGCAAAAAGTGTGGATTGGGTACACCCACAGAGGAGGTCTGAAACAGCTTTGGAATCCTAGCTGGACTAACATATGTGGTATCTCTCTCCAAAAACCAGCCAGTAAAGCCTGGAAGAGGTAACCTCTCCTTCAAAAGTGAAAACAGCAATGTAAGACTTCAAGGGACATGAAAAATCAAGGAAATACAACACCACCAAAGGAACACAATAATCTTCTAGCAACCAACCCCAGAGAAATGGTGATCTATGAATTGTCTGACAAAGAAATCAAAATGATTGTTTTAGGAATCTCAATGAGTGTAACTCAATGAGTACACACATAATGCTGTGAACTCAATAAAACAATGGATGAATAAAAGGAGAAGTTCAACAGAGATATAAACTATCTGAAAGAGAACGGAAGAAAGGAATCTCATTTACAATAGCATCAAAAAATTAAATACTTAAGAATAAATCTAACTACTGAGGGTTACTGGGGGGTGGGCAGGTAGAGATAGGGTGGCTGGGTGATGGACATTGGGGAGGGTTTGTGCTATGGTGAGTGCTGTGAAATGTGTAAGCCTGATGACTCACAGACCTGTACCCCTGAGGCAAATAATACATTACATGTAATAAAAAAAAGAATAAATCTTACTAAGGAGGTAAAAATAATCTGTATTTTGAAAGCCATAAGGCACTGATGAAGAAACTGACGTCTCAAATAAATGAGAAGATACCCTGTGTTCTTTGGATTGGAAGAATTAATATTGTTAAAATATCCATACTATCCAAATTAATCTATAAAGTCAATGCAATCCCTATGAAAATCCCAATGCCATTTTTCATAGAAATAGAAAAAAATCCTAAATTTTTTCTGGAACCACAAAAGACTGCAAATACCCAAAGCAATCTTGAAAAGAAGAACAAAGTTGGAAGCACCACATTTCCTCATTTCAAACTATATTACATAACTATAGTAATCGAGGGTATGGTACCATTTTATGATTTTATGTCAGGACCATGCAAACAAACACCTAGACCATAGAACAGAATAGAGAGTCCAGAAATAAAACACAGCCAACTTATCTTTAACAGTGGTACCAAGCATACACCCTGGAAGGAGCTTAGTCTGTTCTATAAATGGTTTTGGGAAAACTAGATATCCACATGCAAAAGAATGAAATTGGGCCCCTATCTTATTCCACTCCCCAAAGTTAACTTGAAATGGATTTAAAAAGCCTTAAATGTAAGATTTGAAATGATAAAGCTCCTAGAAAAAAACTTACAGGAAAAGTTCCTTGAAATTTGTCTTGGCAATGATATTTTTGGATAGGAAACCCAAAGCACAGGCAACAAAAGCAAAAATAAACAAGTGGGTTACATCAAACTAAAAAGGAAAGGGGAGAAAAATCAACAAAATGAAAAGGTAACCTAGTGAATAGGAGAAAATATTTGCAAACCATATACCCAATAAAGGGTTAATATCCAAAATACATAGGGGATTCATAGAATTCGATAGCAAAAAAACAAGTTAAAAAAAATAAAGAATAATACTATTTTTAAATGAGCAAAAGAACTGACTAGACATTTCTCCAAAGAAGTTATACAAATGGCTAATGGGTATATGAAAAGATGCTCAACATTACTAATCATCAGAGAAATCCAAATCAAACGAAAATATCATTTTGTACCACTCAGTATGTCTAGGATCAAAATGACAAGAGATACCAAGTGTTGGTGGAGATGTGAAGAAAAGGAAACCCTTGTACACTGTTGGTAGAATTATAAATAGATGCAGCCATTACAGAAAAGGTATGGAAGCTCCTCAAAAAAAAATTTTTTTAAGATTTTATTTATTTATTTGACAAAGAGAGAGAGATCAGAAGCAGGCAGAGAGGCGGGATGGTGAGGGGGAAGCAGGCTCCCCACTGAGCAGGGAGCCCGATGTGGGCCTCAATCCCAGGACCCTGAGATCATGACCTGAGCCGAAGGCAGAGGCTTTAACCCACTGAGCCACCCAGGTTCCCCTCCTCAAAAAATTTTAAAATGGAATGTCAATATGATCAAGCAACCTCACTTCTGGGTATATATCCAAAGGAAATGAAACCAGTACCTTGAACAGACACGTGCACTTCCATGTCCATTGCAGCATTATTCACAGTAGTGAAGATATGGAAACAACCTACATGTCCATCTACTGATGCATGGATAAAGATCTGAAACAGAAAACGCAATAATTATTCAAGGAAATCCTGCCATTTGGGACAACATAAATGAAACTGGAGGGCATTACACGAAGTAAAATAAACCAGACAAAAAACAAATGTTGTACAGTGATCACTTACATGTGGAATCTTAAAAAAAAAAAAGTTTAATTTCATAAAAACTGCGTGTAGAATGGTGGATGCCAGGAGCTTAAGGGGCAGGAGAAGTGGGGAAATGTTGATAAAAGGGTACAAGTTATAAGATGAGTAGGTCCTGAGGATCTAATGTACAACATAGTGACTATAGTTAATAGTACAATATGTATATTTAAAATTTGCTAAGGGTAATTCTTAAGTGTTCTCATCACAAAAAGAGAAAAAGAGGGGTGCCTGGCTGGCTCAGTCAGTGAAGCATGCAACTCTTGATCTTGGAGTGTGAGTTCAAGCCCCACATTGGGTGAAGAGATTACTAAAAATATATACAATAAAAATAAATTTAGAAAGAAATATAATTGACTTCTGTAGAATGTGCTTACCTCCTCTGATCATACCCAATTCTCTTAGTTTTAGTAGCTTTGTTGTAAATAGGTAATCATGTCACCAATGAATAGTAGTATTTTACTTCTTCCTTTCTAATCTTTATGCCTTGAATTTCTACTTCTGGCCATTAACACTAACTAGGAACTCCAGGATAATATTGAATAGAAGTGGTGAGAGTAAACATCCCTGCTTTGTTCTTAAATCTTAATCTTAAAATTTGTTCTTAAATCCAATCTTAAAAGGAAACATACCACCTTTTATCACTAACTATAATAACTGTAGGTTTTTTGTTGAGGTCCTTTATTGGGTTGCCAACATAATTTCTTTCTATTCCCAGTCTTCTGGGAACATTTCTGATGAATTAATGTTGAATTTTGTCAAAAGTTTTTCTGCATCTATTATTGGTCATATGAATTTTCTTTTTTAGTTTCTTAATATGGTGAGTTACATTGATGAATACTCAAAAGCTGAGCCAACTTTGCACTCTTGGGATAAACTCTATTTGATCCTGATGTATTTCTTATATATATTGTTAGATTCAATTTACTAAAATTTTGTTAAGCTGTTTTGTGTCAATATCCATCAGGGATATTTGTCATTTATTTTATTTACTTAATTACTTAACTTTTTTTCTAAAGATTTTACTTATTTGTCTGACAGAGAGAGACACAGCGAGAGAGGGACACAAGCAGGGGGAGTGGGAGAGGCAGAAGCAGGCTCCCCGCCCAGCAGGGAGCCCGATGCAGGACTTGATCCCAGGACCCTGAGATCATGACCTGAGCCAAAGGCAGACGCTTAGTGACTGAGCCACCAGGCACCCCCTTAATTACTTATCTAATAAACAAAATAAATAAATATTTAATGAACTAAGTTATAAAAACTAGTTAGCTAATAAAATAAGTTTCTTTTATTATAATGTCTTTGGTTTTTTATCAGGGCAATCCTTGCCTCATAGAATGTGCTGAGAAGTATTCCAATCTCTTTTATTTTCTGGATACGTTTGTATAGATCTGGCGTAATTTCTTCCTTAAATGTTTGGAAGAACTCATGAGTAAAAACTAACTGTGCCTGGAATTTTCTTTTCTTTGGTTTTTTTGTTTGTTTTTGTGGGAAGGTTGTAAGATGCACATTCAATTTCTTTAACAGATTATGGACCTGACACCAAGAGGAAAGTCGCCGTGTTCTGGTATGGTCCATCTGGTACAAAGTACCTCTGCCATCAGCCGCTAAGGAAATAGAGATTACGTCTTTCTGGTTTTGTTTTAAAGATCTAAAAGAGCAAGAGTTTAACTGTGTTTAGTGGGTACTGAGTTTCTGTTTGGGATGATGAACAAGTTCTGAAGTGGAGAGTGGGGATTATTGCACCATATTGTGAATGTATTTAATGCTGCTAGGTGTACTTGGAAGTGGTTAAAATGGTAGATTTTATGTTATGTATATTTTACCAAAATAAAAAGGCAATATGTGTTCAATGTTGAAAAACAGAAAATATCAAATAAACAAAAGTTATAAATCTTTAAACACTCATAATCCAAAGAGATTACTATTAATATTTAAAGTTTGAATGTCTTTGTCTATAAAATAGAAATAAAAATAATGCCTACATCACAGGGTTATTGTGAGGTTTTTATACAATACTCCATGTAGAAGACTTTGTAATGACCTTCACATGGGTAAGTCCATGATAAAATGTAGTTGTTATTTTACCTATTATGTGATAATTTTATCACATTATTGTAAACTGCTCCCTTAAATCTAATGATATATTGGGAGATATTTCAATGTGAATAAAAAGACACATGATGTCTTATTCCTGTGCAGTCTTCCACTGTAAGAAAATTAATGCCAGTGCATAGTTTAGCTACAAGGTTCTTACTTACTGCAGCAATGTGTAAACTAAAGAAAAACTGGGAATAGTCTAAATATTATGTGATTGGAAATATAGTTTACAGGTGTCGAACCAAGAGTTGAGAAAGGCTAAAGAACTTATTCAAAATTCACAGAGAACTCAAACCAAAACCCAACCCTTTCATTACAAGCGCTGTGTTTTTTCTCTAAATATACTCCTTCTGATTTATCAAACCATTAGCCATAAGTATAGTATAGGCAAGAGGGTCTTTTGTTAGAAATTGAATATTTTGAGAGAGAGAACTTTTTTCAGCTTGTAGGAATTCTCACTCTCCCCTCTACCTGCTGTCCCAGCAAAAGGCCATTGTTAGAATCTTCTTCCAACACATACACCAGCTTCATTTTCAGATCATCAACTGATCAGGACCCTTGAGCACACCAGATGTTTTGAATATGTGGTCACCTTATCCTGGGAGACCTTTTGTCAAATTAACTTGCATAGGCCTAAAGTCCTCTTAATACTCAAAATATATTTAATGACTTTTTCCTTGTTTTCATAAAAAAATAAAGTAACAGGGGCACCCGGGTGGCTCAGTCTGTTAAGTGACTGACTCTTTTTTTTTTTGTAATTTTATTTATTTATTTGACAGAGAGAGAGAGAGAGTGATCACAAGTAGGCAGAGAGGGAGGCAGAGAGAGGAGGAAGCAGGCTCCCGGCCAAGCAGAGAGCTGGATGCGGGCCTCGATCCCAGGACCCTGAGATCATGACCTGAGCTGAAGGCAGAGGCTTAACCCACTGAGCCACCCAGGGGCCCGAGACTGACTCTTGATTTGGGCTCAGGTCATGATCTCAGCGTCCTGAGATAGAGCTCTGCTCAGGGCTCCACGCTCAGCAGGGAGTCTGCTGAGATTCTCTTGCTCCCTCTCCCTCTTCCCATTCATGTGCATGCTCTCTCTCTTCCTCTCTTTCGAATAAATAGATAAATCTTTTAAAAAATGAAATAGGGACACCCGGGTTGTTCAGTCACTAAGTGTCTGCCTTCAGCTCAGGTCATGATCTTGGGGTCCTAGGAATCAAGGCTTTATTTCCTACTTCTCGAGGAAGTCTGCGGGGAGTCCGCTTCTCCCTCTGCCCCTCCCCCTGTTTGTGTGCTCTCCCTCCCTCCCTTTCCCTCTCTCACTCAAATAAATAAATAAAATCTTTTTAAAAAATGAAATAACACACTGTAAACTATTTTCATTTAAGTCCCACCGTGATCACTGTGCCTTCTTCTCAGAAGGAAAAAAACTTTACGACACAGCAACAAATAGAACAGAGTACTTGTCAAGCTCCTTTGGGTAATTTTTCTCCAAAAATTATACCAGCTTACTATTTAATGTTGCTACCAAAAAAGAACCAAGAGAGTCACCTTGACTCAAATAAGGAAATGAAGTTAGGATTAGACGTTTCCATTGCCAGTCTCATTTGCCTGAACAGAAGCATTAAGATGACTAAGGTGACTTTGAAGCAGACGCCAGGTTAAGAGCAAACCCAGCTGGAGAGTCTAGATTTGCTTAGATAGATAAGAAAGAAAGAAATTTCCCAAGGAAGGAGCTGAAACTGATTGGATTATTCTTTTTTTTTTTAAAGATTTTATTTATTTATTTGACACAGAGAGAGAGATCACAAGTAGGCAAGAGGCAGGCAGAGGAGAGAGGGGGAAGCAGGCTCCCCGCCGAGCAGAGAGCCCGATATGGGCCCCGATCCCAGGACCCCGAGATCATGACCTGAACCGAAGGCAGAGGCCTCAACCCACTGAGCCACCCAGGTGCCCTGAAACTGATTGGATTAATCTGAATGTTGAGAAGCAGGAAATAAAGGGCCAGTAAGCTTACCTCGTGACAGTCTCCAGATCTCTTGGTGTCCTGAAATTGCTGCCCCTTTATTTATTGTTAAAGCAAAGGAAAGCCTGGTTTAAAGAAAGGAGTCATACCCCAAAGTGGCAAGTGCCAAATACACACCCTGACAGAACTTTAGGAGGCTTGTCTTGACCATATTTCATGTGTTAATTGGTTATTTTTAATTACCTGGGTGATACAAACTTAGAAAATTTTATACCCTATTGTATATAGTACAAAGGAAACGGGTCTCCCTTGCTCTACCAATCCAATCCCATTCCTCAATGGCTACCATTATTATTTGGTGTATATTCCTTCATTGTGGTTTTCCATGTTCGTAAGAACATGTGGGTATAGATAAAAATATGTTGGGCGCCTGGGTGGCTCAGTGGGTTAAAGCCTCTGCCTTCGGCTCAGGTCATGATCTCAGCGTCCTGGGATCGAGGCCCGCATCGGGCTCTCTGCTCAGCAGGGAGCCTGCTTCCTCCTCTCCCTGTCTCTCTGCCTGCCTCTCTGCCTACTTGTAGTCTCTCTCTGTGTGTCAAATAAATAAATAAAATCTTTAAAAAAATATATGTTGATATTTTTATTTAGATTGGATGATTCCACCCCTGCATTGAGCAAGCAAAATCCACAAAGTTAATTCTGCAGCAGCTTAAGAAAGAACTTGACCTTCGAGTGGCCTGTTCTGCTGTCCTCAGCACACTGGACAGTCCCAGCCCTGCTCTCCCCTTCCTCCCCCCGCCCCCCGACCCACCCTCTCCTGCTCAGCTGGGAAGGAAAGGCAAAGAATTTGAGTTCTCATAGTTGCCCCTCAAAGCAGAGTTCCTGGAGTTCAGTGCCAACGGTATGAAGAGGGGACGTTGACTTTGCTGACATTCAGGACCTGGATAAATAAATGGCCAGCTAAAATGGCCTGAGGGGCAGATCC
Organism: Ailurus styani; assembly: GCA_002007465.1. NCBI lineage: Eukaryota > Metazoa > Chordata > Mammalia > Carnivora > Ailuridae > Ailurus > Ailurus styani. Next base: position 1,175,109 of record LNAC01000148.1, read on the forward strand.
AAAGCACAGGACGTGAACCTGTACATGTGTGGCTGACAGTTTTGGAAAAGGGTGTGGTAGCCTGGAGTTGATAAAGAAGGGGTACAGAATGTAACTAGAAACATTTTCTTGTTCTGGAAACACATTACTGTTGAAAGTAACTTGGGATTTTTTTTAAGTTTAGTTCTTCTTCATTGCTTTCTAGTCACCTACTCAACTTGTGTGCCTTCCCTTTGCTAAGGTGTATGTCATGTCCCTTTTGCATATGCTTGATGTAGGGTCAAGGTCTTTGTGACCATAACAAGTGGACCCACACAAAGAAGACATTTTCATGAGAGTATGGTTATTATCTGAAAAGTTTCTTATCCTCTACTTCTGTGCTTTGGTCCTTTTTCCTGAAACAAACCTGTCTGTGTATGGAGCCAGTTGATTTCCAGTTGCCCTTGACATTCACGAACAGTACATCATCTAGTCCCTTGTGAATTCTCAGTTGTGTAGTTATAGTTACAAGGTGGTCTCCCAACATGTGAACAGGTAGAAAATAGCAAGGCTGTGTCTGTTCTTCATCAGTGGGTCTGTTCTTCACCAGCTCGGTGACTTGTCCACACTCCAGGTTCATAGTACTTAGAATTCAAAAAGATGTCTTGAAACCTTGACTCATTCCCAGATGATGGCACTGTAAATGCTAAATCCTCAAATGCCAGGTGCCTAGGGTGTTCTAGTGGTTTCCATTAATTGGGGAGTATAAGGAGATTTAAAAGCTGTTCTGTTTTTCTGGATGACCACGGGCTCCTGGGCTATATTCGTGGACCATTTGACCAGCCCCAATTTTGTACTCTTAGCTAGAAGTTTGTGGAACACGTGTGAATAAAAAATTTCTCTATTTAAAATGGGGGGCTTGCCTGGGTGGCTCAGTCGGTTAAGCGGCTGCCTTCGGCTCAGGTCATGATCCTAGGGTCCTGGGATCGGGGCCCACACTGGGCTCCCTGCTCGGCGGAGAGCCTGCTTCTCCCTCTCCCTATGCCTGCTGCTCTGCCTATTTGTGCTCTCTCTCTGTCAAATAAATAAATAAAAATATTTTTTAAAAAAGATTGGATGATTTCATACATAATATCTTACAACTTGATGTTTTCATCCACTAAAATACTATGGACAATTTACCTCTTCCCAGTTTTGCCTAAGGCAGGCTTTCCCAGGAATAATGTAAATGGGAAGCGTGACCATAGCTAATTCAAGCCTCTTGCCAAAGAACCCTCCCAAATTCTATACACATAGCTTAACCAAGGCCGTCTGGAAATAATCCTTCATATTTGCCTTTTATTGTCTTACTCCACGATTCCTGAATGCCCATCCCAGACTGGTGCCAAACTGGTTGCATTAGAATCATTTCAGTTTTGGGGGGCACTTGGGTCACTTAGTCTTTTGGGTGTCTGCCTTCCACTTTGGTCATGATCCCAGGATCCCGGGACTGAGCCCTGCTTTGGGCTTCCTGCTTAGCGGGGGAGACTCCTTCTCCCTCTCTCTCTGCACCTGCTCGTACTCTCTCTTTCTCTAATAAATAAAATCTTAAAAAAAAAAAAAAAGAATAATTTTAGTTTTTTAAAAAAACATAGATTGTGGGCTTTAGCTTCAAAATGTATCATCCCATAAGCCCAGGAAAAGGTCTGGGAATCCAAACACTATAACATGAGTGAGTCTGGTGATCAGCCAAGCTTGCAGACAATGAAACCATCCGTGTTTCCTGGAGACCACAGTGCCGATATCAGGGGTGGAGGACGAGCTTGTGGTCACCCCAACAAGTCAGTTCACTTAGCAATACTTCATTCTTTTACAATGGTGTGTAGTGATCCAGCGCATGAACGTGCCATGCCTTATTTAACTTATTGCCTACTAATGAACACTTAAGCTGATTCCAAGCCTTTTATTTTATAAGCAACACCCAATAAACATCTCTGTGTGTGTAAAGACAGTGAAAATGGGAGACTTTCTGTAGGATAACTTCCTAAAAATGGAATTTCTCATTCTAAGAGTTTATGCTTTTTGATTTTTGAAACAACCCCTCCAAAACCACATTACGTAGAGTCCTGTTTTATTCCATGATATATTATCAAAGGATGAAATATGTTATTTCACCTCTCCAAAGAATTATATTAATTAGTCATTAACTATAAATAACCTTACTCTAAAGTCAAGGGTGTTGGGGCACCTGGGTGGCTCAGTTGGTAAGTATCTGACTCTTGATTTTGGCTCAGGTCTCTATCTCAGGGTCATGAGTTCAAGCCCCATGCTGGGCATAGAGCCTACTTTAAAAAAAGAAATAAAAAATAAAGGCAATGGTAGTTACAATTATTCTAAATTTTTACTAATGTGGATTTTTCCTTGATACTTCAATAGAACCCATGTTATTTTTGAAATAACTAAAATTCTAAGGCCTGTATAATTTTTATACTTAAAATTATCATGTGCATTTGGTACTCAACTATTTCAAGAAAATAAGGGAAGAGCAACCATTTATTAGGACTTACTATGTGCCAAACACATGACATGTATTAGTTCATTTTACTCCATTAGAAATAGGGGGCTGAGGGGCCCCTGGGTGGCTCAGGCAGTTAAGTGTTGGGCTCTTGATTTTTGGCTCAGGTCATGATCTCAGGGTCCTGGGACTGAACCCCAGGTCGAGCCCCCTGCTCAGCAGAGTCTGCTTGAGGATCTCTCTCTCTCTCCTCGTCTCCCACTGCCCCTCTCCCTGCTCCCTCTCTCTGTCTCAAATAAATAAATAAATCTTCAAAAAGAAATAGGGAACCAAGGTCAAAATCAAGGTGCTTAAGATCACACAGATAATAGGGACGCCTGGGCGGCTCAGTCGGTTAAGCATCTGCCTCGGCTCAGGTCATGATCCCAGGGTCCTGGTCATGATCAGGCTCCTTGCTCGGTGGGGAGTCTGCTTCCTTCCCTGCCCCTCCCCGCAATCGCACATGTGTGCTCTCTCCTTCTCTGAAATAAACAAATAGATCTTGTTTTAAAAAAAGAATATATCCTAACTCTCACCTCATCCACTACTTCACAGTATTATTGCAGCCTCAGCTCTGGAAGACTCTAAGTGCAGCTTGAAAAGAAGAACTATTGTATAAGGAAGAAAAATTATTGTTTAGACAGATCCATTTATGACCACGTCTATGACAGGGGTTGGGGGAAACGTTAACACTTGAGAAAAACTACTTTCTTCTTATCAAATCAAAAAAAAGGGGACACTGAGATGTGTCTTCACTGAGTACGCATAGAAATAGGAAATTTAGAACTGACTGTTCTTTGTCTATAAAAAATTACTTCATCAACATTAACACAACAAATATTTTTTAAATTTAATTTAATATTTTCAGTGTTCTAAGATTCATTGTTTATGCACCACACCCAGTGCTCCATGCAATACATGCCCTCCTTAATACCCACCACCAGGCTCACCCATCCCCCCACCCCCCTCCCCTCCATAACCCTCAGTTCACACAACAAGTATTTATTGAGCTCCTACTGTGTGGGAGGCAGTGTTACAGGTGATGGAGATAGCACTGGACAAAGCGCGCGCGCACACACGTCTTCCTGAGGCTTGCATTCTAATGAAAGAAGACAATGTAAGCAAAACACAAAATACATTTACTTGTTGGTGATAAGTGTAAGAAAAGTGAGGATGGGTAATTCGGTGCTAGGTGAACACTAACTCATAGGAGGGAAGTAAAAATCCCAACTGCAGGGCTTGGGGCTAACTACCTCAGGTTCCACTACCTCTCCTCTGAGGCCCACCCTCTCCCCTCTTCAGCAAATCAGACCATCATGTTAATAAGAGTTGATTTGTAAATAGCGTCTCCCTCACCCCATCTCTACCCCCCTTTGGCCAGGCTCCTACTTTTCTGCTCAATGGCACAGATGCGGCTTTGAGCTGACTGGGACCAGGCAGCTATTAGCAGCAAATCCAGTGAGGGAAATTAATGAAGGGGACAACTAATAAAAGACAGCTCAGGACAGCCAGACTAACTTGCTCGGAGCAGTAATTAACTTTTTTTTCTTTCCCCCCACCTCCCTTTTTTTTTTTTTTCCTTAGCTCATGAAGGTAAATATGCCATCAGCACTGGTCCAAATCTTCTTTATTAAAATGGTGAGAGCAGAGCTATTCATTGGGACCTGAGACTTAATCTGTTTTCCCTGCAAGAAGAACAATCTTAAATTACTTGTGGGATGTGTTTATAGATCCATGATGGCCAAATCAAGAGATGCCTTTCAAGATGAGAAATAACGGAGACAGATGAAGGAATATGAGTCTCTGAGTAAAAGAAATAGTTGTCCTCTGCCTGAAAGCAGCTTAAAAGACAGAAATCTTTTTGAAAGGTTTGCTTTTCTTCCCCACCTAAAATGATTGCCTTCTGTTCAGTGCAAGTGCTGAATGAAAAACAAGATCAGATTCAAGGTGCGTGGCAAGTCTTAACGTGTCGGTGTTAAATACCAGCCTAGCTTGAGTGACTTCTCAGTTGTCTTCCTCTAGCCTCCAGTTTCCATTTTTAAAGACACACTTAAAATTTGGTTCCTTTATCTACTTTTCAAAATCAATGTGGCTCTTTTAAAAGTAAATCTTTCTAAAAACTTATCAAGATAAAACTGTTAGGGTTTGTCCAAAAGTGTTTCTAAAAACAAATCCATTGTATCTTATATGATCTTTGAAAATCGGAGCGAGAAGAGACTTTGGACATACTTCGTCTTACCTTAGGCAGATCAGGCTAAGGGACTTACTCATGGTCATGTAGTCACTCAGTAACAGAAAAGAGTTCTCACCAGAAATTCAGCCTCTTGACTCAATCCAGAGCTCTGGCTTCTCCAAAATGGAAAAGCCTCATCACATATACTCTAAGTTAATAAATTAATTATAGTCTTCAGTTAAACATGTTGTTTAACTGTGTGTCCCCTTATAGGGTTGGGTACAACAAGACCAAATGACATTATCACAGTGAGTTTTATCCATGGTGTCCCAGGAATCAATCCACTCTTCAAAGGAAACTTCAGAACCTATCAAACCACCTCAGTCACATTCTGGGTAGAATAAGGCAAAAATATAATTACCTTCAGGGCTCTCTCAAGAATAGGTGGCTTCATTCAAGAGGGGCAGTTACCCCCATAATGGGGGCCCTCCTGCAAAACTGCCCTCAATCAGCCAACATTATACAAAGAAGAGTACAGCTCCGTATCATTAATTATTTCCCACAACATAGCAGAAAGGGCAGGTGTGGTAAATGATAGAACTTTATACAATGTTCGCTTTGACATCAGCAGTGTGGAGATATAAAATTAGAGTTTATTAAAATGAGATAGAGAAAAGTGCAGTCAGGGACAACATACGCTTTAAAAATGAAAACA